>VZRV01003363.1:275037-374450 GCA_013398115.1 Falcunculus frontatus | reverse complement strand
CCTTCCCTTCCTGAATCTTCCCTTCCTGAACCTTCCCTTCCCTTCCTGAACCTTCCCTTCCTGAATCTTCCCTTCCTGAACCTTCCCTTCCCGAATCTTCCCTTCCTGAACCTTCCCTTCCCTTCCTGAACCTTCCATTCCTGAATCTTCCCTTCCTGAACCTTCCCTTGCCTTCTTGTGGAAAATATTAATGATGTGCTTCAAATAGCCATCTAAATAGCTATGAAGCCTGTGAGAAGGCTTTCTGATTATTTAAAGAGTTTGTCATTCAACACAGAGAAGGCAACATCACATAGGATTCATGCAACCCTTTTCTCTGCTCTCTTTCAGACAATTCCTTGGAAAAAAAAAAAAGAAAAAAAACCACAAAAAACCAACAAACAACAACAAAAAAAATCCCCAACCAAACAAAAAAAAAAGCCTGTATTGTCTCTAGTTAATTTACCACTTCCTTCCCATGGGGACTGACCTCTGCAGTGCTGCAGCTGTCTCATGACAGTTGTATTTCATATCTGAAGTGTACAATGGGGCATGAAAGTATTAGATACCTCCTGGTTTTGAAAGAAGCAACCAAGAGAAGAGTGAGGGTGTTTTTACTAAAGGTTAAGGATGTTTTCTATTGGTTGGTTGAAACAGAGTCAAAACCAGGCAGGATAAATGACAACTGTGAAAAACCTTTCTTCAAAGGTTCTGATTGATTTGATGAGATTTCTCTACCACACACCCTGATAAAGTCTGGAAATAGATGTGAGCATAATGACATAGATTTCAAATGAAGCACAGCATTATGTTTTGTAAAGATAATTTTTTCATGTTTTTGCCAAATTTTGTCACTAAGAATTTGCTTTTAAACCATCAAAAGAAACATACACGTACAATAATGACAAATTAAATCTACAGCTGAAGGTGGAAGGTTTTTTCCCTTTTGAAGCTGAATTTATTGCTTTGGGAAGGCATCAGATTGATGGATCTTGAAGAGCCCTATTTATTCATAAGAACAAGTGACAAGCTTCCTTCATTGCAGCTTTCTTCATATCCTCAAAAAGAGCAGCCCCACAAATCTACTTACAGCAATGATAAATATTTAAGACACAAGGTTAGAAATATACTGTAATTTGTCTGTTAACAGTGTTCTATTCCAGTAGCTTTATATCTTTCATAGAGATGATTAATGACCTTGGGGCTTTAGGTATGGGTTGTAGAGTGACAGTCCTACAATGTAAATACATCCAAAGGCTCAGAAAATTAAGCGCTTGCTCCAGCCAATGGCAAGAAAGATAATTTCTAAATCCATATGCTATGGGGAAATATCATATGGCGCCAGTGACAGTTCAGAAATGTCAGTCATATATTTTGCTAACATGTAGTTGCTAAATGGAGCTGTTTAGTGAATACAGTGGTAAGCAGGTAGCTTTTAGCCCTGCTTCAAAACCAGGATACTGTAATCAAGCCCCCGATTTTCCTAACAGGTCTTCTGTTTGTACCTCAAAGAAAAACAGCGTATTGTTCTAAAAGATGCTATCTTTCTGCCCCAGCATATTTCCTGCTATTTTTTTTTCTCCTTTAAGCCTCAAGTGTTCCTGGCACATACTGGTCTCTGCCCTTCAGCAAACACAGTCAATCCCTCTGCTCATCCCAGGCCGCATTAGTAGCTGTTATCTGCTGGCATTAACCACAGTTGCTGGACAGCAGGGCTGAAAGGGAAAAGCTTTCTGTGACTGTGCCCAAGCCTAGCACCCCACTCCTTCCTTCTGTGCCTGTGCACTCAGTGAACCCCCCTGTGCAGGCACTGCCAGCACAGTTCCCCCAGATCCCTGCCTCTGGAAATGTCTGCTTTCAGTCAATTTCCTTGTGACTTTCTAAGCGTCCTTTTAGATATGGCCTCTAAATCTTTTTGAGGTTTGCCTGTCAGTGATTTCTATCATATCAAACATAAAAATGAGCACTCAAAAGTTTATTATGTTATGATAGGAGGTTTGTTCTCTTGTTAAAACTTAGAAAAGCTCTAAATAAATGGGAGGTATTTTCCAGCAAAGGGAGTTCTCCTTGCCTAATATGATATATTCTCCTTACAGTTTCCAGGTAACAACAGTGAGAGAAAAGTGTCTGTAAAACAGAAAATTTGTTAGCAGCCAGGCTAGTATAGCATGGAAAAAACTACAAAAGAGTCTCAGAAATATCTGAACAATAAGTATTTCCCAAGTATTCTTCTTTTTTATAATTGTGTTTCATTATTTTTTTCACTTTGGTTGGTCCAGGAAACCCTTTCAATTGTTACTCATTTGTTGAATTATTTCATTCCAATGAATGTTTGAATTTATTTTCTGTATTACCACTTAATACACACACAAAAAAAGAAATGGTGGTCTTCAGATGCAATTTATCATTTTGATAATTTTGCTGTGGCTTTTTACTTTATGGGCTAAGATCAATTTCTGCCGTATTTAACAAGTCAGAATGTGTGACTTTCAGCACTTTGTGGTAACAAGATGTTCTTCTATATGGAACATAAAACTGGTCTTCAGAGTGGAAATTTTTCAGCAGTAAAATAAAAAAAAAATTATGGCAACCATTTCCATGGGTTTTATTATTTATTTATGAGCCACTCTATGCCTTTTATCTGTTTGTTGGGGGAATTCTGAAAAATAGTAGGAGTTATAGTTGCGTGTACAGAATCTGGTTTTAATCTAGTTAGTTCAGGACTAGCAGCATTGAAGTAGTGGCATGTGTTTATGTTCACCAAAGAGTTATTCCTTCAAAGCTGCTGCATATCCTGAAGTTTCTAGTCCCACATCTTCACCACTATGAATGGAGTTCTACATGCAAGTCTCTGCTGGTAGAGAAAAATAAGGCTTTTCTGGCTAATGGCTGTTTTAAAAATGAGCATAGAACTTAAATGTCAAAGAAAATTATTTCTAACCCATCCCCTACTAGTGAAAGATTATACAATTCACATTAGCAACATTGAAGCTGCAGCCTGAGCCAACACAGAGGGTCTTTACTGATAAGATCAACCATCAGCAATACAAGATCCACGAGAACCCTGGGAAGTTCTGGAAAAAGAAGAATTTACCCTCCATGGAGGAGAATCAGATTAAGAAACATTTAAACAAGCTGGGCATCCACAAATTGATAGGATCTGATGGGATAAACCCACAAGTGATGAGGGGTCAGGTGATACCACCACAAGGCCACTCTCAGTTATCCTTGAAAAGTTGTGGTGATCAGGAGCAGCTCATGTGAAATGGAAGAAAGCAAATGTCACTCATATCTTCAAAAACAGCAAGGAGAAAATACAGACCGGTCAGCCACACCTCAATCCTTGGGAAGGTCATGGAACAAATCATCCTGGAAGCTGTTTCCAACTATATTAAAGACATTAAGGTGACTGAGAGATGGATTTACAAATGGGAAAATCATGCTTAACTAACCTGATGCCTTTCTATAATAACATGGCTCTCTTGGTGGATGTGAGGAGATTAGTGAATGTTAATAAGGCTTTTGACTCTGTCCATCATAACATTCTCTCAGAAAAATCGATTAAATACAAGTTAGGTAAGTGGGCATTGAAGTGGTCTGAAAACTGTCTGAACTGACAGGCTCAAAGGTTGTAAATAGCATTTTGGGAAGGAGGTAATAGTAGAATCCACTGCACATTCTAGCCTGAGGATGAATAATACGGAATGCCCCACTGAATAATACAGAATTCTCTTGCAATTAAAAAAATGAACATTACTCTTCCCATTCGTATTACCATACATATTAGTCTGTATTGTGTTATATTATATTACACACAGGTTAAGAGAAGGTTAATATGCTGTGCTTATTATTTAATCTTAATTTCTTTACAGAGTCATACACAAATTACTGATTTGATGAAGTATCAGGGAATATCAAGAACATCAGAATTCATTCCACCTAAACTTCACACCCTTAACATTGATGAACTCATTTGAAAATGCTGTCACAATGTCATCCCACTAAAATCAGAGTAGAGGGAAGATGGGCACTCTTTCTTTTGTTCCTGAGCATGTGCAAGTGCCCCAGAAGGTGATGTTCTGTACATTCTGAGTCAGCCTTGTTTTCAAGTATTTGGGTATTTGCTGTGCATTGGAACACATCACCATTGTGATGGATCTGTTAAACACTTGTGCTGAGATTCACCTGCCTGAGACAAAACAGTAGTTAAATTAGGAAGGTAGAATGTGACCATTCCAACAGGTGACTCAGATCTCAAGTGAGAGTGATGTAGTACCCACAGAAGTATTCTCATGTTTTGTCCAGGCGCTTAAGGTTCAATTCGTAGTTTGCAGTGGAGACAGTGTCAGAAATTTACTGCTTGAAATTTGTTTAGAAAAGCTTTTCTCTTGAAATAAAAATCTTCACATTTTTAATGGATATCTGACACATTTTGGTTTCTAAGCAAAATACTTTCACCTTTAAAACAGAGGAAAAGGAATGGAGGAAATATTTATTCATTATCATTTCTCTCAAAATTTTCTTTAGTAAATCCTTGCCCACCTGTTCTAGTGATCAATATTTATGACACATAATGAACTTTAAATCACTGGTGAAGTATCTTCAGGATTCATTCAGTATTTTGTAGATACTCCTAATTTTGATGTACTGATGTAATGTGGTTAACTCTTCTAATATACAGGTCAGTCTAGAGATGCTTTCATTTTGCTTTTTTTTCTGAAGAAAAGGTCTAGTGTAAGGTCCAGTAATATTTTATTCTTTTCTTCTCTTTTTTGAGTCTATTAATGCTTGGCTTTGTTAAATGGATATCAATCACAGTACAATATTACATTAAAAAACATTTCTATGTAACTGAATTTGGAACTGAACTGACTGTTAGATGTTCTCCATTTCATCTTACTCACAAAGAGAACTGTTGAAATGAGATCAGGTTGGTGAAGCAAATCAGGAAATACTGTGAATTGATTTAAAAAAAAAACTGCAAAGAACCCTGGAGAAGGGTGTTCCAGGTGTTTCATCATATTGAATGAACAAAAAATCACTTTGTATGCACTTTTTACACAAGTATCTACCTGAAATATTCAGAGCCCGTGGAGTTTTACCATGGTGCATAAGCACTTCCACTGTTATTTTTGAGCTTGCTTTCCTGCTACTCTCCATTGGTGCAATTCTTGCAGAAATTGGTGGGAACTGAGAATTGATATATGGAAAGTGAAAGTCTTGGACAGAGCAGTATGAACTAAAAAAAGAAAGGAACCCAAAATAACACAATGCCTTAAAAAAAATGCAACAAACTGTATTTTTCCATAGAGTATTTCCAGCCCAGTTTAAATGTCTGCTAACTGTATGCTCTTAATTACTTTAAAAAGCACTAGCAATCCAAATTAAGCTCCAGGAATATCATGTTTGATTCAGGCTTCCAGAGTGACATAAATTCATTAAATCTTCCACACAATCCGCTTTGTTACTTTTGGCATATCTACAATTTTTTGTGTAATAAAACATTGCATAAAGGACTTAGTAAATTGAATTTAGCACTATGCCAGCAATGGAGCCCACAACCCTAAATGCTCCTAAATTAAGCTTTGTCTTTCAGATCTGTAGATATTTAACAGGGATCTCTCCAGGTATAAGTGTACATACTTGCATACATATATATGTAGATTTGTGGGTGTGTGTGTGTGAACATATGTGTGTATATATCTAATTTATATGAATGCTGACGGGTGTTGCATTTGAAATATAAGTGAAGCTTTACTTCTTTGTCACTTCAAAAACCATACACAATGAAATGGAGAAAAAAATCCCAACTTCATAATCAGTTTCATCTTTTGGAAATAATGTTAGAATTGTGTTGGAAGGGTGCTTACAAGGAGAGCAGAACGAATTCATCCCACTACATGGAACATAAATGAGTTAGAAATGTATTTTCACCATCTGCTGCTCTCATGAAATCTAGAAATTTTGTAAGTGGCAGTTTTGAGTAAATCTGAGATTTGGTGACTTTTCTTCAGAGTTTGTAATCTTGAGACAATGTTCTTCTGTCTGTTTTAGAAGTACACTTTGTACATTTTAGATTACCCAAAGCATCTTAAAGTCTGTGAGAGGTAAGTAGTCTGAGCAGACTACTTTGGCCTCCTCATCTGTACAGTACATGAATATATGAACAGCTGTGGAGATAAGGAAGTGTATCTTTGTAGGAGAGAGTTCAAATGGTAATTGTAGGTTGTCACAGCCAATACTCCAGTCTCTTGCTCGAGATTCAAATGTTCCCGATCACTGCAAAATATTATCCCTTACAATTGTAAGCAGATGTCTTTTAAAATTAAGGTCACGCCAGTGGAATTATTTTACTCTGTTATGAGAGGCTACCACATAATCTGCTATGTGAAGTGGCTCATCATAAATAAAGTTTCTGTTTCTGTGCTGCACAGCCTCCTGCATGCGTCCTGGAGAGATGCTGTTCATTGTTCTGAACTGCGTCGTTTTATCTGTTGCAAAATACAAAGGCTTCCAGAAGTCCCCAACTTTATTTTTCCCACGTACCATCTCTCTGGTAATACTGGGAGCAATGACAGCAGTTCCCAGTCACATTTCTGCTCAGAAGGAAGCTATTGGCTTCCTAGGAATTATTTATGTGTCTTTCATGGCAGTTAAGTGTTATGCAGTTTAAGAATCCCCAGTCCAAGCAAAGGGATTTTACTATTATTCATAAACTAGACACATTGTTTTTACTGTTGTTTTATGGTTGCATTGTGTTGTTGTTTTATTGCTGTATTCATAACCAAGCAGCACATGTTTACATCCAAGAACCATTTTTAAAGTAGGATAATTAAACATAAAAACGTGCTAAAGGGAAACCAGTACAAGTCCTGCTCCAAGTGAGAGGTAACTTCAACACATGTGGGGGATACAGAAAGAAGAAGGTTCTTGATGAAAGTGCTAGAGATGCAACCTTCCCTAGACCTTGAAGTAATAGGTTTCATGGACTATAACGCAGTCCAGATAATTTGGGATTTTGTGACTGCTCCAGAGAGAAAGTAGCAGAGAAAATCTGCTTAAGTGGCCATTAATATTTAATAAACTTTATGGCATCTGTCAACCAGACGAGTTTCATGGACATCTGTTCCTGAGTTGGCATTAAGTTTGGTTTATCTATCTGAGGTATGGATCAGATACCAATACTATTGGTTCACTCTTCAACACTAAAAATAACCCTGCGTGCAAGCAATTGCTTAAGCTTTCAGCAGTAACATATGTGACCCTGTAAAGATTTGACCTTTTTTCTATCAGCATAGTATCAGCTGTTCTCATATGTTTCAACTCAGCATTCTGAAGATCAGCTGTAAAAGCCATTAATAGGGCATTTGTATTGAAAGGACTGAGAAGTTCCTTTCCTGATTGCATTAAGATAATTAAGGTTTCTGCTTTTGCAGATGATGTAATTAAGATAGATAACCACAGATAGATGCACGTACAGGTTATTTCTTCATATAAATTGCTGAAGTGGAAGCTTATACATTGGTAAACAGGAATTGTAATGTACTTAAAAAATGTAGTGAGAAAGTGGTCCAGTGAAAATAACCAATAATGTCAGACTTCCAGCTTCACAGACTAGTGGAGAGCAAAGAAAAAGGCTTTTTTTTTTTCATTTCAAGTTTCCTAATAGGCTTTTCTTCAAATGGGATCCTTGCAATTTCTTTCTGGCGTGGAAGATGTATGAAATAAATACATTAGTCATGTTTTCATGGTTTTGGCTGAACTTCTGCAAACGAGTGTCTTTCAGGAGGGAAAAGAAGGGAAGGCCAATGATTTGTTGGAAATACTATATGATATTTGTTAGAGATGTGGGAGAAAGTGAACAGAATTAATATAAGCCACTCCAAGCAAATGAGCTATAAAAACTCTGGGCCTCTAGACCAGTTTACTCATCTCACATATTGCCCTTATCTTTGAGAATTGTATTTATTTCACTATGAGGAAATTAAAATTATTATTAATGTGATAACACGATTCTCATTTAATCTAAGGGGTTTTCTTGCCTTTCTTACTGTTGTAAAAAGTTGTTAATATATAAATCAAATGCAAAACTAAATGATCATTGAAGATAATAAATTGTATTTTTTAACCATCTAAAGAGCACTTGTTGCTACATAATGCTCTGAACTCATAAAGGTCCCCAGTCCCTTTAAAGACACTCATATAAAAAACATATAAAGTAAATAATATGTGATACCAAGCTTCAACTGGTAAAGACAGTGTCCCTGTCTTCCTATCTTTCCATTTTATTTATTGTATTCATTTAATATCAAGATTAATCTAGATGCAGGTAGGAGTCTGCCAATTGCCTGTAAAGAGCCCACTTCAGAAGGCAATTGCATTCTTTCAGCAATGCAATGTAAACAGTAGCAAGTGATTAATTATAAGGAAAACCGAGTTATCCAATGCCCCAAAGTCATGTCATGCAATCGGGCACTTCGGAGAGGCATCGCATTTGTGGTTAGTGCTGACTGTTGGTCCAGTGTGGTAATCATTTCCAGAACCATTTAAAAATCGCATAATAAGTATACACTAAGCATATCAGTGCAGGTCCTTAGACTATGGCCAGCAGCCCCTGAGTGCCTGTGTGGCTGTACATGACCAACAACAACCCATCTCATCTTTTGTTCCTGCATAAGAAAAAGAACCAGAAAGATGCTGTGATTTAAATGGGAACTGATCTCTGAAAGTTTATTGAATGCCAGACATAATTAATTGATCCTTGTAAGACCGATGTAAAGTTGGCAGCTACTATACAGTAGTTTTTATGTAGCTGTTTTATACAACAGGAAATTTATAGCTAGGAAATGTGAGGCCATAGGCATGATATTCTGCAGGCTTCCCCATGAGCTCTTTGCCATTTCTCTGGAAAATGAAATAGCTCTTATCTAGAAAGGCCACCTGGTTTTCAATTCCAGAACCCACCTGCAAATTCTGATAACTCACAGGTCAAAGCTTAAGGCAATAATAATGCAGACCAACAAATTCCTTTCATAACTTTATTCCTGTAAAACTTCTGATATGCTTAATAAATACTAGAAATTCTTATATAAAGTATCTATGCCTATATGTTTGATGCTTCTTTTCTTTTTCTGTGATGTCTAAATATTACTGGAAGAAAAAATGAATGATAACTGTTGAGCCAGATATCTCACTGAAAAAAAATCATTCAGTCACTACATTTGTGTTTAAAATTGTACTACTGCCACTGTAGTTCTACCACGCCAATTTTTTAGTATTTTAGTATGAAGCAATGGGGTTCTTACATCTAGGATTACTGTGGTGATCAGATTTTGAAGAATATCTTGATGTATAAATTACTGATCAAAAATGTTTTATGATAATATACACAAACACGTTCCCTGCAAAAGCCTCCAGTAATTACTGTATAGAGTGCACAAAAAGAAAACATAAGAAAAGCTGAAGGCTCATTCATTTGAGCTACTTTGGGATACATCAAATTGAGGTAGGATTTTAATTCCCAACTCCTGCTTTAGATGGGTGTCCAGCTCCTCAAGTTGTGAGGATATTCCAGCTGAGTTCTGTGCATCTGGATAAGGATTTGTGCACTGCAGAAAATACACTAGGCCAGCTATGGTGAATTCATTCACAGCAGACACAGCATGCTGCAGTTTAATCCCTTGTCACCAATGGGCCAATGTTTATGTTGCTTAAGTGCTAATATGCTAATTCCAACTGCTGGTATCAAGAGGTTAATATGATGCCGCTGCTTTAGTAATTATTGCTTAAGACTGACTGGCACATTAATGGAAAATTGATGAAACTGTTTAGGAATTGTAACACCCTCTGGAAAAAATATACACTTCATTTCTTAAGTAAATCTGATAAGGAAATAATTTAAGTAATTTGTCAAAATCAGAAGCAATTGTAAACTCCAAAATAAATATTGCTTTTCTTTCCAGCTACAAAGTTAGACACTAAATGAATTTTAATAAAAGTCCAATGCTTTGTAATAGAGAGGGGACTGCAGCTTTTCCTTTTGACAGGGTCTTTCAGAGGGAACATGTTTTCCTTTGCTGTAAAGATAAAAAACATAAGCCCTTTTCATCCCAGCTTCCAGATTCAGTATGAAACTAGTGACCCTACTAACACTGCTGATGTTTAACATTTTCAGTGCAACTTTATTTGCGTGTTTTGATGTTAGCAATGGCATTCATCATATTGAAAGACTAACTGTAAGTGGAAGGATCAGACAATGAAAGTACATCTGTTCCTCACTTTCTTTACTGGCACCATTTTACTGTTTGGCTCTCTGATTTCCACTGAGAGAGATTTGGAAATGATTCCTCCTTTACGATTTCACATGCCTTTAGGGGAATCTCTTACCCAAATCATGCTGCTCTGAAACAAGCCTCCTGCAGATAAAAATCCATAGAAATTGCTGTTTATCTCGTTGAGTTACATATAGCAGGCTTCCCCCAACAGATGCATTAGATATGTACAGTAACATCACACAGTTGCTATATGAGTGCTTTCTCTTGCAAATCAGATTCGGTGTCGGATTGTGGCTATAAAAGGTACATTTGAAAGCATGCTGGTGATCGCTGGTGATCGTGATGAAAATGTCTCTTCTGGCTCAGTCCAAGCACATACAGAGGTTGCTTAAATGTCCCTCCCATTCTGGAAGTGTCAGGAGGGGCACCTGTGCAGAGGTGGAGGTCATTGCAAATCTGGTCTCAACATCCTTGTTCCTGCTTTTAGACTTCACTGTTCTGTCCATATTATTGTCCTGGAGTATATTATCAAGAATATTGATCTCATCTCACACAGAGGTGATTATGTGCCTCCAGAAAGAACCTGGAAGTCAACCAGGATATGGAAATGAAGCAGGGAGCTAATTGTTTGAGCAGAAATGTATCCATAAATGGTGATGTTAGGGCTGATGGAGGATGGTGTATTTCCTTCAATCATTGTGAGTTAATATAGTACCATATTTCTAAATCCTATTTCATGTCAAACTAGGTTCCCATTTTCTGTCTTAATAGAAATATTTCAAAAGAATAAGGTTCTGTAATATAAACAGGAGCTCAAAGAAGAGGAGTGTTTTCTTAGATGCCGAAAATGCAGTTCAGAAGTCAAGATCCCAAATTTTGCAAAACACCACAAATATTCCTGTGCTTTGACTCCTTAATCTCCACATCACATCCGTTTCTCCATCTTGTATTACAGTAAAAGCAGTATTGTGAGTTATTTCCTTTCAGGCTAACGTTAACTTTTCTGTTATAATGTCAAATGTTTTGTACTGAAGGCAACAAATCACCTGTCCCACTTATCCTTCAAAGGAGCATGGGACAATGATAGGAGTGTGCACTTCCATGACTACTAAGATAAATCATTTTGAAAAAAACCAAACCTCAGCCATGGTGCCAGTGCTGTGTTTCTATTAATAGCAATGAAATACATCATTGTCAGTGAGCTTCTATGTATAGTAAGCCAGGTATTTTCCCATAAAAGTGTGTTTCTCATTATACAGCTTGCAGAAAAATAATTGGACATAAAGGACCCAGAATAAAGCAGAAGCAGTAATAATCTGCAAGATCAGTAATTAATAATCCTTTTGAAAGGACATACCTGTATGTTTACATCTCAGAGAAAACATATATAACAGTATATAGTAATATTACATATATTCCTTATACACAGTGGTTCCAGTTTATTATACCTGAATTATACTGTTGTCTTCCAGTACTGCCATTACTGTAATTACTACAAGCCACGTGGTTTTGTCATATATATTCCACAGTAAGAGATTTTTCAAAACTATTGACTTTGTTTTGATTAGCACTTCTGACTGAGTAATAACACAAACCTTTTTCTTCTCTAATTACTCATGCAGTTCTATCCCTTATCATAAAGATCATTCAAAATAAAGAATCACATTGCCCTTCCAGCAAATTTTTGAGGTTTTGGTGGTGGGTATGGGGGTTTTATGTGGCTTTCAGAAGTAGAAATATATATAATTGGTGTGTTGATAGAAGCAATTGTAAATATCCCAAAGACTCTGTTCCAAGTCTTTATCGTAAATTGCCAGATGCTGGCAGTTAAAAGAAAAAAATATATGTATTATAAAATTGTCGGCTATGAAAGATACTTCCTGAAGCATAGCCAGAGTATAATGTATTTTTTCCATGCTCAAGGGTTCTTTGAAGATTAATTTTATTGTCCATAACCTTGCTGCAGATAGCTGCATTATAGCTGTTTGTACCTGACAAATTTATTTCCAGGTTTATTTCTTGTCTTAAGCCTGATTGAACTGTAGAAACTCTGCTGTGTAGCTGCAGTCATGGAAACCCATGGGGCTTCTGTGGCCTGGCCGTCAGTTTGACAACCAGGAAGATTTGACAGACAATTTGGTCCTTCTTTTGCAACTAGTCAACACTCATGTCCCCTTCTGCAATCAACTCCTCATTGTTCAGACATTAGGGGAAAAGCTGTATTTAATAATAAGCCATTTCAGGGTAAGGCCTGATATTTCTGCTACTTAGCGTTCTGCTTGGCTCCCAGAAATGGCTGGCCTGATGGAACCAGTGACACAGGACTGATGACTCAGACTGGCCATCTATGCCTCTCATCACCGTGCATCTGGAGCATAAATGTGGGCTGAAAAATAGCTCACCTATGGTTCCACTTGACAGTAGGAGAAACAGCCACAATGTGTGGAAGTGTGAACACACAGGGGAAGTCTGTAACATGTATTTGTCCTTGAGGAGCGCACTCCATCCAGCTGGAGAAGTTCTGTTTCCAACATTGGCCTGGGTCTCGATGGGAAAAAAAAAGCCTCAACATACTACTTTTTCATGTGGGAACAGCTGCCATCTAAAACAGGCGGCATTTCTCTTCTCTAAGATTATATGCTTTCTTACTTTAATAAGGATGAAGCACAACAACAGATCCTAACAGTTTCCGTAGGGATTTCTACAAGGGAGCACCTGACCAGGATGGAGCAACCCACAAACAAAAATTCTGATGCACTTCAGGGCTCAGTGTAGATCCAGTCGATTATTTTTTTTCTCTGATGATCTAATCCAAGATCTCAAATATAAAGATACCCAGGAAAACAGAGACCCAAAAAATAGCTCCTAGGTTGGTCAGGGTACGCTGAGAGCATTAAGTCGGCTTTTTCGCATTCACGTGTATTCATTCCATGGGAAACAAATGGTTCTCTCAGTAAATACGTGTTGTGACAACAGGAATAGTGTCTCCTTGTCAACAGCTGCATGATAAAACAGAGACATCTACTGGTTAAAATACAAAATAGGAACAATGTCAAAACTTATGCAGAATGTTAGACTAAGGCTTGTCAGACTGCCCTCCTTTTCCCCCCCATATAGCTGACTAAAATATTCAAACTCCACTGGTGCATTCTGGTTAAAGGCAACAGCAAACCTCCCTTTGATTTCCTGAGAAAAAAACAGGCCCTGTAACTCAGATAGACCCTAATTGTAATAGACCATAAGCACAATAGATATTTATTTGTGACAGAACAGAAAAATTCTTCTGTAGAGCAGGGAATATTCAGCCCTTCTTCTGTCCAATTCACAGTTTGGGATAAAACAGATATTCCTTGAACACCCTGTTCAGCACCTGCCTGAGGTGTTTGTGGTAAAAGCAGAGTCTGAATTATAGCCCTGAAGTGGAATGTTCCCATAATTTACAGGCATTTTCTCATATACTGTGTTAGTCTGAGCTCACAGCAGCATGAGCAGTACCTTTTAATAGTATTTTAATAATAATAGGTAATAGATTTTGTGAATCAGGTCTGTATTCAATTACAATTTGACCTTCCTAAATGTGATGTGTGGGCATTTACATATTTATTGAAGAGCATTGGTACTCTGTGTATGTGTTACAGCATACATCACGCCTCAATAACAGTTTGAAACTGCAGTATTACAGATGAAGTTTCAAAAGTAATCCTGGAGTGACATCTAACATAAGGAAATGGCAGTTAAGATATGCAGACCTTTAATTACTGTATTGCAAAAAGGACAACAGGCTGGATTCCTTTCCCTAACAATTTCTCTGATTCCTCAAGTTTGGAAAATACTGGCACAACCTTTATATAAAACCATAGATTAATATAGATGTTTTATATAGAGCTGCAGTTTTGAAATGTATATAGAAATTGACATGAAGCCAAGATACCAAAATTATTTTAAAAGTGTGAATTAAAATTATGTCTGAATTTTGTGCCTTTCATAATTTCAAATAAGTCTGAGTATCTGATCGATAACATCTGCCTTCAGGAAGGACCTCCCTACTCATTGTACTATATGACTAAAAACAGTCTTAGTCAATGGTAAAAAGATGATAGAATGAGAATAGTTTAAGCAAAAATCTTAATGTGTTTGTCAGAAAATTAGACTCAAGTGTACGGTCCTGGTTAATAACCTGATGTTCCAAGTGTAAGCAAATTCCATTAAAACTAAATGGCAAATAGAAACAGTGAGAACAAAGAAATTTGATTTCCCGTTTCCACTTTTTCAAAATCAGTTACATCCAGCTTTCTGCTTTAGGTTGAATGTTAATATCAAAATAGGCGGCGTCAGAATAAATCTGTAAATCAGGTGTGCTGATTTCCCCCATTAAAGCCTTTCAACAGCCTATACTAAAACTCCTTAGAGCTAAGCAATTGGGGTTTGATTTTTCATTACTCCTGCTTGTTTATCTCCACCGTGATTTGCTGGGTGTTAGTAGTAACTTACTAAATGGCAAGCGGTGAAAAGAAATATCTCACCTCCGGTGAGATTCCTGCCTCCTTCAATGGTATTTTTTCCAAGAAACAAATATTATGCCAGACCAATCTTTATTTTCCTAGATTTACCTATTTAGACTGTATACCTTGCATGCCTTCATGTAAGTAACGCGACAGAGTAAAAGGGGTTTACAGTGAGTGAGGGTGCACCGCATCCGCTTCATCCTCTCTGCCGCGGGCCCGCGTTCAGCACCGGGCCGGGGGACAGCTCCCGCCCCGCCGGGTCCCGCCGCCCGATCCAGCCCCGCTCCCAGCCCCGCTCCCTTGGCCTCCGACACCCAGCCCAGCTGCTGCTGGAGACGACCTCCCTCTTTGGGTCTGGAGGCTGGGCTGTTTTGCTGTGGGTTTTTCCGGGTGCTGTTTGTTTGGGGTTTTTAAATGAAATTCCCGTAACGAAGCCAATGTTTTTGTGCATGCAAGCAGCACAGAACAGATCTCGCATATGGTCTGTTATGCAAAAGGGTTGGAAACTGTAAGCTCCTTGTCATGACTTCGATGCAAATTTCAAAGAGTCTAGTACATTCATCTAAGTGGTAATACTCAGCTTTCACTACCCAAAAATTAGACAGCTAGTACAAAACACAGCCTAAATGCAAGAAATATGTCAAAGTTTTAGAAAACTTCTGAGTGAGGGCAGGCAGGAACTTTATTAAAGACATCTCATTCTTTTTTTGATAAATGTAGGTGACTTTTCTTGCACACATAAGCAAATTGTTCCATTTAGAAATGATTCTTAGGAGGCCAAAAAGCTATATATAAATAAAGCCTTTAAGATGATTCTTTAAGTTAATTTTTTGTAATAATCTGTAAGGGGGTTAAATCTCTCACACTGTTATAGAGCAAAGAAAGCATTAGCTAGATAACTACCTTACATTAAATTATTTAATTGATTAAACTAGCCACACTATAATTTCAAGCAGATACTAGCACTATTTCTGTCAATAATATGACAGTCAAATTCATGGGCTTATCCAATTCTTAGTGAAAAAAAACCAAAGCAATTCACCTACATTTACTCTGGATCTGCCATTTCTTCTACATTAATTCCTATGGGGCAGTTTGCTATTTATCACGAAATAATTGATTTCATGTCTCCAGATGAAATAGCTTTTTGCTGTTCAACAACAGCAAAAAAATATTAGAGCTGACTAGATATGGATCTTAATCGGTTAAAAAAATAATTCTTATTAGCTCTGTGCTGATTCAGTATTCAAGGTTGTCTCCACTGATGCTGAATTGAATACATATGTCTCTTCTCAAACTGTGAAGATGCTCCTCGTCTGTGACTACTTAAGGTCTCCCATCTTTGCCAGTTTAACAGATGCCTCCAGTATTATCCTCAACTTTTGCCCATAATGAAGCACAGAAGGTTTCGTCAGGGCTGTGCTAAAGATCAAGCTGATAGTCCCATTTGCAATCTATTTTCTATTACTTGTTCATATTGCAATTTTTCTCATCTCCAAAACCACTTTTTGGTTGCAATATTTAGTAAATACATCCTGCAAATATTTGCAGTGTTGTACTTCGTTTTCTACTTTGTACCTAATGTACCCCTAGTGTTCTAAGAGACCGTAATGGTTCGTGTGTTCAGATTCACAGAGACTCAGCCCATTCCCAGGATTCTCATTTGCCATACTACCCACTGAGTTTCCTTATACAAAACCACCTCAATACTCAGCCAAAATCAAATTCTCAAACCCATGTTTTACTAAATTCTTATGCTGAAAATCTTGGTGGTACAAACCCCAAGGCCACCCTTCCCTAAAGCATTAATAAAGCCATTAAATAAACACAGTTAGCTCACCCCAGCATGCAGAGGGGTGTATTCTGTTATCCTAATAGCATAAATACAATAAACAGTAATCTACCTGCAACAGAATGTGGGAGAAATGCACTGCTGTTACTTTAAACCAGAAAGATGCTTGCTAATCTCAAAGAGCAAAATATCCTTTCCTAGGCAGATTTATTCCCTCTGGGATACTAGGTCTTCTAAGCAAATATTCATCTTCGGAATGGGAAGGTCAGCACAAAATAGTCAAAAGGCTTTGTGAAAAAAATGGAGTTTATGCAGTACTCTCATGCATGAAGTATATCAGCTACAGAGAAAGGCTTTATGACTGAACTTCTGAAGGGAAGGTTTTGCCAAGACAGAAGCAGGTTCTCTGGTCAGGTAAACCTACCTTAGCCAGTTCCGAAATACCTTGCTTGACTACAGCTGTGCTTGGAGAAGTTTGAGTTACCTAGTGGCAAAATCTCAGCTTTAACTACCTGTTATAACCCCTTCCACTAGAATTACCATGATTTTGATCCTGCTGATGTTATCATCACTAGTCTGCTATGCATACTGAAATTGGCAGGCAGCAAACACCTACCTGCCTTGAACCTCCTCAGACAGAGACTTGAAGGACACCACATCACAGAAAAAAGGTGGTCCCACATTTTGGCTCCCAGTCTGGGTGAGCTTGATAGGACAGCACATCCCTGGACATATGCCACTCCTTAGGTAAAGTCACCAATGAACTTCATAGAACTGTGAATAAACATCTAGAAGCACTTGAGTTCACTATCTTCGTAGGAACTTGTCTGTTAAGCTAAACTAGAGACAGAGCTTTTTCATCTGCTGATGAACTAGTAGACAATTCTCATATCTAAAAATCTGATGAGTGTTTCTGGGGCTAGTCATGAAATCTTTAGTGAAAACCTCCTAAATGAGTATTTCTAAACCAAGCTTTTTAAGTGAGAGGCATCCCAGTGCAAAGAGACTAAAAGAAAAGACTTTTCCATCACTTAGACACCGGATAAATATGACACTGAGAGCTTAACCTTTATATATGTGGTTAATGTGAGGCTTAATGAATATCCCTGAAAGGGCAATGAAGAACATTCAAATCAGGTCCTTAAAAACATTAATAATAATACTTATCTAGGAAAAAGGGGAAAATCAAAGGTCAGAATTCTAAATAATGTCATCAAGGAAGGAGACCAAGAGCAGCAGAGAGAAGCTGTTCGGTGATTACACACGCTGTCAGAGTTATTATCAGACGTGTTCCTGAAAGGGCAACAGTGATAGAGCTGTAAGCTGCACTAAATTTATGTTATTCTGTTAAATTATTCCCCTCTCTTCTTTTCCAAAAATTAAAATCTTTCAGTAACTGGAAATGAATTTTTCCATCACTTAAGACAAGGAGCATTTGCAAACATATACTTCTATTCTTAGATAATTCTGAGGGTTGCAGGACTATTGAGATTGGTTAGATTTGGCATGCTTAAGGCTTGCCATAGCTCCATTGTGTTCCAGTTTGGAGTAAATCCAAGTAGGATTTGTTTCTATTTGTCTACTTTTTCGTGTCCCATGGCCGAGGGCCTTATGTTAAGGATTGTAGCAAAATGTCTTGCTTTTTGTTGAACTTTTTCAGTGTGGTCTGTTGAAACCTTAGATTCAAAGTAATTTTAAGTCTGTCAGACTGTTCATGATGTGATCTATGACACACTGATACATGCTGGGAATGCAGTGTTACAGGTGTGAGCTGAGTACAGTCCCTTCTTCAAAGCAGCGTGATACAGAATTGTGGGTCAGAAGCAAGAGGTGATGCTTGTAACTGGGAAGTCCCAGAGACACAATGGAAGGAGAAAATTGAGTAACCCGGGAGTGAGATGCTGTATCATGACCTTGTTCTTCTGCTTTGTGTCACAGAAGGATATTGTAACGGCCCCGTCTCCTACATGTCTACAGACTGATGTCCTGACTAATCTTAAAATTCCTCATGTGCTGATAGTTATAGTTGCAAGGTGCCTCAATTTGTAGTATTGTCTTTGCTTCTCCAAGGTGCATCTCATTTGGATAGTCCCAGATATCAAGAACAGAAGGCACACAGATTCAGACAGATGTACAAGAGAGCATTCTTACTGAGCAAGACTTTCTGTCCATTCACTTGCAAACTCAATATCACAATCTGAAGACACCTGACGGTAAAGGATGCTGCTGATGTAAACTAATTTCTATAAACTTCTCATCAAGCCTACCAATATGTCTTCCACTTCCCTGGGCTTACTCTCTCAGAAAAATGAAATCCATGATCTGACCTTCTGCTCCTGCCAGCATGGCTGTGAGTCTGTGGATTGTCTGGCCAGAGCTGGGAGCACTGTGCTACAAGCTAAGGACACTTTCATGCAAGATACAGCATGACCTGCAGGCTACAGCACTTGGTAGCTCTCAGGCTGATCTGAAGAACCTAGACCAACTCCAGATATCTATCTGCTCAAATCTAGATCAAGATACCTGTTTCCCAAGAGCAGATGCTTCTGAGAATATGTAGCTAAGTGCCCAAGAAAGTTGATACAGTTCTCCAGAAGCCTTTCAAAAGCTGAACAACAGCAATTTTTTCTGAGATTTTCCTAGGCAGAGCTAAAGATACTACCAGGGAACTTTATGTGAAGACAATATCATACATTTAAATGCAGAAAGAGAAGAATATGTGACAGCCTGATAATTTTCAGCGTCTGTGGAGGCTAGAAGTTTGAGAAGTATGAGACTATATTGCTGTCTATTATTTAAATGGTCTAGATCCTACCCTAGATCCCACCCTAGGGAAAAAAAAGACCAAGGAAACACCATTTTTAATACAGTCTTACCTGATTACAGACTGAAACTGATATTAATCAAACATCTTGTACTGGCTGATCAGTAGGGCTCAACCGAAATTCCCCTCAGCAGCTGTATTTTAGTGTGAACCTGATGCATACCTTTTCTCTGCTGTACATAAAAATTACACTGGCATGCCAGTTCTAGCAGAAGCCTTTTCACATATCATGTAATTTCACATATCATATCAGTTGTTGCAGAATAGCAAGGAACAATTTGAAGGCTATTCCATTACACCTTTATATTTTCTGCCTCAGTTGTATGCCCATTTTATGCAGAATTCCTCACACTGCTGGCAGTAATAAACAGTGAGATGGTGCACAGGGAAAAACCCACGTTTTAGTGGCAATTTAATACTGGGAAACAACTACATTTTCAGGAGATTGCTACCAGTCTTGCCCCCCAGAATTTAGAAACAACAGCATCTGGGGAAGACTGTTAAGATGGCATCATTAATTCAAGGAATGTTTTGCTATTCATTGCATGAACAGATTCAAATGTTCATATCCAGCCCATAAGAAAGAAATTTGAATCTGTCGATTCTTTTAGAAGAAAATTGCCATTTATAAGGAAATATTTTTAAAGTTTAAGAGGATCTGGATTTTTATGTGCTTTTATAGTACCATAGCTAAATGACATAACCTGCCAGAATTTGTCATTTAACAGAGATATTCTGAAATGCAGGTTAAAATTACTATGTCAAGAACTGTGGTCATAGACTGATTACTTGGAGTATGCAAATTTTCCAGGCATTTCAGTCCAGAATACAGTTTCAGAAACATTATGTAATAAACAGGAGGTTCTGCTTCATCAGAAGCAGAAAAAATCAGTCAGTGGTGGTTTCTTTACTCTTCTGTATCAGCATAACCAGCCTAGCAGATTGCTACAGGTCTTTCTTATAAACTCTGTGCTTCTGTTAATACAATCTATATCTGTTCTGTGAGAATTTACCAGCATAGTACTATCTGCAAAGTGTTCTTTATGTAGACTCAGAATAGGGAGTTCTTTTCTTCTTCTTTTTCTCTTGTTGCTCTTGTTCTTCCTAGTTTTCCCCTGGCATTTTTTTGCCTAATGAGTTGTGAAATCTAATCAATTGCAATAATTAAAACATACTGTGTGTGGAATGATGCACTGCTTTAATTACACAATGAAGTCCCAAACAAATAAAAGCTTGAGATTCTTACATTAGAGGAAACCAAACTACTTTACTTCGCTGTAATTTTTTTTCACCAAGAACAGACTCATGCTTATAGATGATACATATAAAACACTAAAAATTCCAGGCTTGCTATACTGCATATTTTATTTTAAAAAGCTGGGAGAGTTCAGGCTTTTGTGTTACCAGCAAATGAAGGAATGGCTGGAACAAACAGATAGATGCTTGTTTTCAATAAAACACCATGGGTGGCAACTCTGAACAGGAAAGTTTTGTGTCCAAGACCTATAAAATACATGGAGTTTTAGCAATGTCACATGGTGTAAGAGGGGGTGCTATTCACTGACTCACCTCTTTTCTAGGATCTTTTGTGTGCTGGTGAACATTTAGGCATAAAATAAATTCCTTATGACAGACTGAAATGCCAGTGTTTCCTAATTAAAATCAGTTTGGTGACAGTTGGGCAGATACATTCTTACAGTTTTCTTTTTTTTTAAGAACAATGCATGTCAAGTAATTGGGTCCTGGTATTATACAGCTTTTTCCAATCCTGTTATTTACATTCTGATTCTTGCCCCAATGAGGCTCCATCAGCTTGGCAGAAACTGCAAGCTCGACAATTCAGACCTGTACCTTGTTCATTTGTTCTGTAAATTGTGAAAGTATAATTATGTTACTGAGTATTTGAGAGAACGTAAGCCTGCATTAGCTATTTCACAGTCATTTATGTGAAGTGGATAACCTAGTACACCTTATTTAAGCTTCCAACTTTATTACAGTGAAATCTGATACAGGTGACTTTCACAGTTTGAAAGGTAGTTATTGGTCTCTTATAGTGTTGCCTTTTGTCTGCCTCAGTCCTAGCTACAAATTTCATTAATCAGCCCTGCCTCTGAATGCACTGTTATTGCCCTCATTCTTTACTAAGATTGGCTTCTTTTGCTGATGTTGGTAGCAGAAGTTTTAAAGGAATGTATAGCTCACTTAAATAGGATAGATTAACCTAAGGATGTATTCTGAATGGGCTGTATGAAGGATGAAGACAGATGGTCCACAACTCACTTGGTAGGAGAAATGAATGGATCTTATTTCTCCAATAAATATAGTTACAAAAAAAAAAAGAAAAAAAAAAAGCAGCAGCACTGGTACAGAAAAATACAAATAAATATGTTTTGATACTTTAGAATATGAAAGTTGATACCTGTTCTGTACTATTAGTAGCTGAAAAAGGCCAAAGATAGCACATAAGTACAACATGATGCCAAATACACACTTCACACCATGAGCAATTTCAGTTTGTGCTTAGAGAGCTGAATATCCACTTGATAACCCACAGATGAAACAAATTTACTGCTATTTTTCTCAAAGCTACAGTGAGGTGGCCTTTCTATCTCTAGAGCCATTATCACCACTGTGACCAGTCTCTCTGCATCTATTCTTCACACTTGCATTCTTCTTAGCTGCATTTCACTCTTCTTGGGTGTTCCAGCAATTTTTTCAGACTTAGTATGTCCTTGGAACGTTACCAAATGGATTTAACAGTACCATTTCTGCGAAATGAGAGTAAATGCTTTCATGAAGAAACTTAAACTGAGCTTCAAAACAGAAAACAACTTATTTTAATATTTCTAATAAAAACCTGGATTTAATTAGGACTTCAAACCAAAACAATATATTTTTTCCAAGTTTTATAATAATTTTTGTATCATTTTAACACTTTGCTAGCTGTCTCAAAGCTGCTCATATTCCTTAGAGTATAAATAACTAAACTTTCTGGTAAAGCCATGAGGTTCTCTGATATTCACTTTTTTTTCTCATAATATTGGTTCTGTAAAAGACAGTGACCAGCTATTCCAGGCAAAGTGGAAGGCTGTGAGGTGCAGAGATGCCTGAACTTTATCAAAATGGCGTTTTTCCATCATAGGGCAGTTTATGCAGAAACAGATCTGCTGGAGACAGATGGAGTTCACCTATCTGAAAGGGGGAAAAGGATTCTAGTAGGGCTGATTGAGAGAGCTTTAAACTAGGCTTGAAGGGGGAAGGGAATGGGACTGGGTTCACTAGAGATGAGCCTGGGAGCAGCATGCAAGTGCTGGGGGTGAAATCAGTAGCCCACCTGAAGTGCATGTACACCACTGCACACAGTATGGGTTACAAACAGGAGGAGCTGGAAGCCATCGTGCAGCAGGAGAGCTATGATGACGTTGCCATCATGGAAACACGGTGGGAACACTCACATGAATGGAGTGTGGCAATGGATGGTTATAAGCTCTTCAGAAGGAACAGGTGGGGAGGGAGAGGTGGTGGGGTGGCTCTGTATGTTAGGGAGTGTTTCGACTGTATAGAGGTCAAGAATGGACAATTGGAGGTTGGCCAATGTGACACACATCTACAAGAAAGGTCCAGGGAACTACAGGGCTCTCAGCCTCACCTCGGTGCTGGGGAAGGTTATGGGACAGATTATCTCAAGTGCAATCACACATCTCGAGCAGTACAACCAGAGAATCAGGCCCAGCCAGAGTGCCTTCAGGAAAGGCAGATCCTGCCTGACCAACCTGGACTTCAATAAAGCCTTCAATACTGTCTCCCACAGCATTCTCCAAAACTGGCAGCCGATGGCTTGGACAGGTGCCCTCTTCACTGGGTTCAGAACTGGCTGGATGGCCAGATCCAGGGAGTGGTGGTTAATCATCCAGCTGGCATCTGGTTGCTAGTGGGGCTTCCCAAGGCTCAGTGTTGAGGCCAGTCCTGTTTGATATTTTTATCCATGATCTGGATGAGGGAATCGAGTGCACTCTCAGTCAGTTTGCAGACAGCACAACGTTGGGCAGCAGTGTTGATCAGCTGGAGGGCAGGAACGCTCTGTAAAGGGATCTGGACAAGCTGAATCGATGGGCCAAGGCCATCTATGTAAGGTTTAACAGGACAAAAGGCTGGGTCCTGCACTTTGGTCACAACAACCCCATGTAGTGCTACAGACTTGGGAAAGAGTTGCTGGAAGGTTGTCCAGTGGAAAAGGACCTGGGAGAGTTACTCAACGGCAGGCTGAACATAAGCCAGCAGTGTGCCCTGGTGGCCAAGACCCCCAGTGGCATCCTGGCTTGCATCAGCAATAGTGTGGCCAGGAGGACCAGGACAGTGATCATCCCCCTGTACTTTACTTGTGAGGCCCTTAAGTCTTGTGTTCAGTTTTGGGCCCCTCACTACAAGAAAGGTGCTGGAGCTTGTCCAGAGAAGGGCAAAAAAGCTGGTGAAGGGTCTGGAGCACAGGTCTTGTGATGAGCAGCTGAGGGAGCTGGGGATGTTTAGCCTGGAGAAAAGAAGGCTCAGGAGAGACCTTTTCACTCTCTGCAACTGCCTGAAAGGAGACTGTAGCCATGTGGAGGTCAGCCTGTACTCCCAGGCAACCATTGGCAGGATGAGAGGATATGGCCTCAAGCTGTGCCAGGGAAGGTTCAGATCAAACATCAGGAAGAATTTCTTCACTCAAAGGGTTGTCAGGCATCTGAACAGGGTGCCTAAGGACTCAGCAGGTCTTGAAGCATTCAAGAAACAGCTGATGTGGCACTTAGTGCTATGGTTTAGTTGGCATGGTGGTGTTTGGTCAAACGTTGGATTTGATGGTCTTGGAGATCTCTTTCAACCTTAATGTTTCTATGATTCTGTGATTCTATGATTCTATGAAAATGAGTGACAAAATATATTATAAAATCTACCTCCTTAGACAGAAAGCAAAACTTTATTTCTTGAAAGTCTTTGTCTACTTACACATTTTAATAATTGTGAGAAACTCGGTTCACCTTCATACTACTTACTTTTTAACATCTTGCTCTCAACCTAATTCAGGATCAATACCTTCAATTGTTGTAGCATCTGAAATTTGTCCAGACATGACAATTCAGCAGGACTAGTTTCCTGTACAAAGCTTCCTGTTTATTCTTCTTAACTTTGACTTTCAGCTCATAAATTTATGCCTGTCCAAGAAAGTGTGCACTATGTAGTACTGAATTACCATCTTACACATGGTATTCCCCAATCAGTTCTCCACACTGTGTAAAGTTTTACATAATTACAATTAATGCAGAAAATTAATAATGTTCTGCACATTAGCAGGAACTCTGTATCCTTCACTTGGTGATGTGCAATAATACATATCACCTCCTGTTGTATTTTAGAAGTGGCAAGACCAGTTGTGGCTTGCTTTCTGAAATGAATTGGCTTACTGCAGGCAGTACAGCAATCAGGTTTTGACCATGTCTAAGATGAGTCTAATGTTTTCTCTGTGCAAAATACAAAACAATAAAACAAAATAATGAATGCAGCAGCCAAAACAGCTTCCACCATTCTGCGTTTATTTGACACATGCACATTTGAAAGGATTTAATCAAACCCTGACAAGTACACTTGTATCAGTCTAACCAAAACATTGTTTATTTTGTCTTACAGATTTTGGCCATTGTGTCCATTCTGTTCATCGTCCTGTCCACTATTGCTTTGTCTCTTAACACACTGCCAGAACTTCAAGAAATAGATGAATTTGGGCAGCCAAATGACAACCCTCAGCTAGCACACGTTGAAGCTGTGTGTATTGCTTGGTTTACCATGGAGTATCTTTTGCGTTTTCTGTCCTCACCAAATAAGTGGAAGTTCTTCAAAGGCCCATTAAATGTCATTGACTTACTGGCCATCCTGCCGTACTATGTCACCATTTTCCTCACAGAGTCCAATAAAAGTGTCCTGCAGTTCCAAAACGTCAGACGTGTGGTTCAGATATTTCGAATTATGAGGATCCTAAGGATTCTTAAACTCGCCAGACATTCAACAGGCCTTCAGTCTTTAGGCTTTACACTCAGGCGGAGTTACAATGAATTAGGCTTGCTAATATTATTTTTAGCCATGGGAATAATGATATTTTCAAGTCTTGTATTCTTTGCTGAAAAGGATGAGGATGCTACAAAATTTACAAGTATTCCTGCGTCATTCTGGTGGGCAACAATCACTATGACTACTGTAGGATATGGTGACATATATCCTAAGACCTTATTAGGTAAAATAGTTGGAGGACTTTGCTGTATCGCTGGAGTGCTGGTCATAGCCCTGCCCATACCAATTATTGTGAACAATTTCTCAGAGTTTTATAAGGAGCAGAAAAGACAGGAGAAGGCAATTAAGAGGAGAGAAGCACTTGAGCGAGCTAAAAGAAATGGCAGTATTGTCTCCATGAATCTGAAAGATGCCTTTGCTCGCAGTATGGAAATGATAGATGTAGCAGTAGATTCAGGAAAGCTTGGAGAACCACTCAATCCAAAGGAGACACCTGATGATGGCCACCTGTCCCCAAGCCGGTGGAAATGGGCCAGAAGGACAATGTCTGAAACAAGCTCAAACAAATCTTATGAAAACAAGTACCAAGAAGTTAGTCAACAAGACTCCCACAAGCAATTAAATAATGCTGCAGCATCCTCCAGCCCACAGCACCTCAGTGCCCAAAAACTGGAGATGCTGTATAATGAAATTACTAAAACTCAGTCTCAGCCTAATCTTAATGCTGGTTACCAAGACCAGTCAGCAAAGCCACCCATGTATGAAGAAGAAATAGAAATGGAAGAAGTTATAGGTCAGAGAGATCCACTGCCAGCTGGGCCCGCGGACATCGTAATGGACATGAGAAGCACATCCAGTATTGACAGTTTTGCCAGTTGTGCAACTGACTTCACAGAAACAGAGAGGTCTCCCCTCTCTCTCTTTCCTGGCTCTCACTTGCAAATGAGATTTCCAACTGATGCTGTTAACCTGGAAGAAAACCAAAGAGCAAGAAGTTCTCAGTTTATACCATTTGCTAAAGACAGAGGATTTTCTCCAACGGATGTCACCTTTGACTATAATCCAATCAACAGAGCTGTTATCAGTGATGGCAGTGGGTCCCAAACTCTTTCACATGGTCATTTTCATTTTGACACTGCCATGGAAAGCCCCAAAAGTTCCCTGAAAGGTAGCAACCCATTAAAATCTAGATCTCTTAAAGTTAATTTTAAAGACAATAGAGGTGGCGCTCCACAAACTCCACCGAGCACTGCGAGGCCACTGCCAGTGACAGCAGGAGCAGACTTCACACAGGCCACCCCTCAGCACATCAGCACCATTCTCCTAGAAGAAAATTCCCCCCAAGGTGAACGACCTGTACTTGGTGCTGATGGATCTGCACTTTGTCAGGGACCTGCTAAAAAATCATCCCCTCTCTTTCCCAAACAAAAAATTTTCACTTTCCCTTCAAAAGAGAGGAGGAGCTTCACTGAAATAGACACTGGAGAAGAAGAAGAGTTTATGGAGTTACATGGTATGAAACATGAGAAAAAACAGGATATCAAGACAAATTGCTGTGGGGATAAACACAGTGATGGCACCAATTTAACAGGGGAGCCACAGGTCACTTCTTCACCCAAAAGCATGAGCCACAACTGTACTCAAGACATTTACCATGCTGTGGGTGATGTAAAGCCAGACAGTAACCAAGAAGGTCACAAGATGGAAAACCATTTATTTGCTCCAGAAATTCATTCAAGTCCAGGAGAAACTGGTTATTGTCCCACACGTGAAACTAGCATGTGACTAGTTACAGAAGCAATAAAAATACCTTTTGTTAAAACACAGTCAGTAATGCCTATGAACTAAAACATGGAAAGCCTCATCAAAAGTGCATAAAATGTTATTTTTGCATGGCATGAAGAGTTGTTTAGTTTAAATACTGTTTAATTTAAAAAAAAAAGACTGTTTTTTATAACAAACTGAAAAAAACAGGGAAAAAATCACTCAAGAATGGTGAATACAATAAAGAGAGCTCTATTAGGAGCCAGTGGTCTGCAACATCTGACATTTTTGATCCTTTCACTTATGATTGTAGGCAGGTTTTGAACTCTTTTAACTTTTTTTTTCCTCCGTTACAATGAATTTTAGAATTTGCACATGAAAGGATGAAATGTCAATGCATGCATTCGTAAAGATCTGAAACAAGGTGCTTTGAGCTTGCAAAATGCATATACTTGTAAATAGTTTGGGGTTGGGGGGAAAGTTACTGTTAACAAGGATTTATGGAAAAAGCATTTCCTGGGACACAGGTACTTCCTTCACAGCGTGCTGCCTGGAGGTTTTGTACAGACTTATGTTGCAAAATTGCAACTTCTACTTAAAGCATCTCACGTATCTTGCTTTCTGTTAAAAAGCTCATGAGTATATCTGTTAATTAAGGACTACAGTTTATCTTTAGTTTATCTGTGCTGTAAATCATGATGGGTTTTTTTAATTTGCAGAACTTCAGTTATTGCTTTTGTCAGCATAATTAATGATCCTGTGAGGAAAAGCAAAGATTTAATGACCAGAACTTGAAGTATTTGATATTTTTATAGAAAATTGCCAACATTTCATAACTGAGAAAAAGAAAGTTCCATTTTAAAATTTAAAAATCATAGTTATTTCTGTGGCAATAAATAGTGCCAAATGGCTATACAGATATATCCAAAAGTGTTCAACTTCTTAGACTATAACTTGGTATTAAAAAAATATTTCCCACACTCTTATTTTTCCTTTAACACTATTTGCTTCTACATGATCTTTGATCTCTTACCTTTTTTTCTCCATGCAGTGCTCATACTTCAGTAATGGCACTGTTGTTGAAGTTGTTATGGTGTAAAGACATAAGAGACAAGGTTTGTAGGGGAAAGTGGTACCTTTTGTTATCATAAATCATATAGCTGGAGAAAAAAAGGCTTCAAGTACATGTGATTTGCCTCAGGTCTTTCATACCCCAAAGCTTGTCTGTGTTTTTCAGTTCAGTCATTTGGACTGACAGAAGATACCACTTGACTCACCAAATTTGCCTCAACCCATCCTTCCCTAGCTGTTCTGAAATGGAGTATAGGATTTCCACTATACTTAAAGAAAGGAAAATGTCAATCATTCCACTGACAACTGCCAAAGCATCTTTCATTTCTCTGATTTCTGCAGCTTTGTAAAAGAAAGATGCTGAACCAAAGCCTTTATTACAAAGT
This sequence comes from Falcunculus frontatus, assembly GCA_013398115.1. NCBI lineage: Eukaryota > Metazoa > Chordata > Aves > Passeriformes > Falcunculus > Falcunculus frontatus. The sequence continues at coordinate 345,813 of VZRV01003363.1, read as the reverse complement.
AACCATCTAACCACTGTCTCGAAAAAGCTATTTTTATTTTATCCAGAATCCATAGCTTCCTATGCTATAATATCTTAAAGAAAGCTTATAGATTGCTTTAATTCCCTAAATCATAAAAAGTTTATTCAATTCATGAATTCTAATCATAAGCAAATGTATGCAGTTACACAGACATGTCCTACAAAATGTTCCCTTTTTTTTATTTTAGGAAGACTTAAAAGCACTCTAGACCAACCAATGCATGGTTTGGAACAGCAGGCTTCTACTTACCATAGTGGACCTAGGTGAATTTTTACTCGTGTCTTTTTCTGTCACTTGAATAAGTAACAACCAGGAACCTAATGCATTTAGCGTAAAGGGACAAGCATTTTTGTTGCAACATTGCCCTTTGCTTGAAATGGCTGGGCCGATGCCACAGACCTCACTCAAGCCTGGCACACAGAAAAGAGGCAAATTTGAACAGCCCCAAAATATTGATCCTTGTGGCTGGGCCAAACAATGAGCACAGCACAGCTATTTAAGGGTTTTTATTTAAAAAAAAAATCTATATTTCCATAAGTTTTCTTATTTCTGGAACAGGATAATATTGAGGTGTCTCTTCAGTCATTTGAATAACTGAGAATATAATGTCTTTTTTTTCAAACAATGTCTGGTCATTAATTCTCAAAATAAAAATGATTTGGTTTTGTCTTTAATTGCAGTTCATTTCAACTTGTTGCTGCATTCAGTTTTATGTATTTATATAGTATTATGCATAACAATTTTCAATCATGTTGTGTCTCACTGTCCCAAAACTTAGCTTTTTAATATTTTATAGTCATTAATCTTCTACATTTATTTTTTAGTTTCTAGATATTTTTGGTGAGTAAAACTAAATGCCAGTCAATTTTTATATGCCTGAAGTGTGGGTTTGTATTTTCTATGTGCAGTTTTATGAAATCACATGGGCCTGTTCGATCTGCCTTTACATCCTAGTGAACTATTGAAGTCCAAATTAAGACCAAATGGGACCTGGTCCCATGCTCTGGATCCACAGAAAATTCCCATTCAAGACAAAGATGTTGTTCTGGCAAGACTGAGGTCTGTGCCATGTTCCTTCTGTGTGCTTTTTCTCCCAGGTGACCCTTACTCTTTGGAAAAGCCCCCTTAGACCTATGCCACTTGATGGAAAGGGAGGAGTCCAGCCATAGGGAATGTATTGTAGGAACAGAGATTTAAATCCTTAAGCTCTCCTGAGCTAAACTTCATGCAATCCTGATTCTGGCCTATTAAAATCGCTAAAAATTTAAAAAGGGTAAAGTCAAGGCCTCAATCCTTGTGCAGATGAATTTCCCCTGAAACCAATGGGAGTCTGGTGGAAAAAGGGACTGACTGAAATATAAATGAGAAGACAGTAGTCTCTCCCTCTTGATGAAAATCAACAGGAGCTTTAACTATATAAATCAGATGAAAGACCAGGCCCTTATTTGCTGCTGTGTTTTAAATGTTTTCAGAGAAGCACATTTATTTTGAAAGCAAAAGAAATGCAATTGACTTTATTAACAGATGCTTTATTTTTTTGAAATACTGGAAGCAAAATGATTAAGCTTTAGAAGTGCTTTTGGTATAATTTTGTTATCTACTTTTGACTATGCTGAAAACTATTTCTAGAAGCACAGGTTTAGACGTGGTTTTTCCAGTCTTGACTGCATACATACAGGATCCACCTCTGAATACCTAACTTGTATAATTCCTGATTAAAACATCTACTTGAGCAGTGGCAGGACTGGATCTAGCTTTCTGTCGAGTACAGCAGGTGTAAGAAGTGCAGGCCAGGATCGCTTCATTCATCATGAGTTGGTATGCAGCAAATTATGCAAAATTACACAAATATATTTTTCTGGTTTTCTAAAACTTTGAAGCCATTTTGGACTTATTACCTATTCACCACAGTAAGGGGAGAATGTGTCTGAGCTCTGGAGTCAGTCTCTAATGCCAGCTGTGCAATTTTGAAACAACTTAAGGAGCCTTAGGAGGAAGTAACTCCTTTGTGCACCCGAAAGGGGTCTGACTCCTTGCATCACTGGAAAATGAAGAATGTTCAGGGAGATAGCTTTGCAATTGATCTATTTTTTATATTTTTTACTAAATGCAGAGTCCTGAATCAAATTTTTAATTCCTTTTCAATGATGAAACCAAATGCACATATTTAAAAAATGTTCACAGAGTAATTAGAAGAGTTTTTCAGTAATAGTCACATTAATCCAAATCTGGGCAGGGGGGTGGGGGGGAATAATGTATCGCACAAACTGCAAAGGAAGTTCCTACAGGAAAGCTGTTTACAGGGGAAGTATATAATGTAAAGAATGTAACATGGTGTAGGAAGTTTTTGCACTACCGAATTTATATAAAATACACTTTTTTAAATGAAAACACAAAAGGCCTTTTAATGTTACATTGTATAGAATATAGAAGCCTCTGTGCTAATGCAGCAATGTAATGCACTGTGTCCTCACTTCACAATTGGTCTCAAAATTCAAACATTAGTGATGTTAGAGAGGTGATATCTGATCTAACACTAGAGCAACGGACATGGAGAGCCTTTTAGCACACTATTATGTAACCTAGAGTGTGTATAGACAGTTGTGGTTTTGCCTATAACATTCATAAATCAAAATAACAATTGGCTTTGGGAGTTTTTTCCTAACAGGTAATACTGGGCAATGTATTTGTATTCCTTGAAAAACAGTGAGTTCTTTTAAAAGTAGACCTCTTCCCCAACATGTTGACTGAGCTTCTGTCTCCTTCAAGGTTTGCCTTCAAGTTATTTAATTAACTGCTTCAACCTCCTCTAAATCACAGTCCAGTACAAAAGACAGTTGTCTTTTTGAAGCTCTATTGCAAATACAGTCAGACTGGTAAAAATGTCCAGGGCTTAACTGATGGGCTTTTTCATTCAAATAATTTTTGAATCACTTGGACAGAAAACAAATATTTTGATCATGCAAACATATTTTACAAGCAAAAAAATGCAACGAATATGCCTCTTTTTTTTCAAAGTAGCCAGCACAGATCAAGCAAGAAATGCAAATGCAACAAAGGGGAAAGAAGGGCAGAAAACTGTAAGTAAACAAGGCATGTCTTAGTGTATTATATAAAAAGAGATATAATAAAACATATGTAAAAGAAGCCTTGTTCACACTAAATGAGGTAAAAATGCCAGTAGCAAAGGATTTAATTCCACTCCTACTCCATTGGAATTTTTAACCTAGAACCAACAGGTTCAGTGATGCTGTTAGCCACTCGCCTGCCACATGAACATCTGATCTGTAATCATGTTTCAGAAGACTTTGCTGAAAAATAAGATACCACATGTTGCTGTGCTTATTAACCTGTGGATCTCTTCCCATTGCCCTCCAAATATCAACCTCTTCTTCTTGGGCATGGTAAGAAGGCAACCCACCAACAAGATGAGAGGTGGGTCTTGTTTGTCAAGAAAGTGCTTTGGTAGTGTGGTGCAAATGGCCAGATGAACTCTGTTGCATTTGAACCAAGGAACAAGAACTGAGTGTCACTTCTCCCCGTTTTCTAGTTGTAAAGTGCTCTGAATTCTCTGGTGTCCCCACAGTGTCCCCATCCTTCATGCAAGAGCTTTCAGTGTTCTTGCAAGAACTTTTTTAAAAGCAGTTAACTGGTAAATGCTGTTAAGAGAGCCATCAGGCTAACTGTGAATATTTGTCTCTTGTCCAGCCTGGTTTTATTAGTGGTACTCAGCTTTTAACTCCTGTTGAAATGCTTTTTGAAACAGATCAGGTGTTCTGGGAGCCAAACCCTTTGCAGGTCCTCTGTCAGTTTCCATAATGAAGGAAGGTTAGGTAAGTGGCAGGCAAAAATGAAAGAAAAAATTTTGTTTGCATTGTGTGATGGTTTCTTATTCAGTGATCATACACCTTGGGACATCTGCAGGTGGGGTAATGTACTTGTCTTTGTATTTATTTTGTTCCAGGTTTAAACAGTATTTTTTTTTAAATGCTGAGTTATGATATTTAGGAAGTATTACCCTTTAGATTTCTTCCAAAACAGCAGTGATACTTTATAGTCCCATATTATTTTTGATTGATATTTAGTTTTCTTTTATGACACCTAATGCAGATTTTGATGAATACCACTGTGGAACAAGGAAGTAGCACACAAATATTACTGCTCTTTTTACTTAAAAGTAGCTAAAAAACATGGTGTTAGCTAACATTTAATCCAAAAACAATGATTATCCTAATTATACCTATCAACTAAACAGAATGGTGACCTGTCATCACCTTAGACATTGACTGTAGTCCTGTGATTAACATAAACCATGAATCTAAGAGCAGTCTGTGTAATTAATTTCATAAGGGTAATTTTTTAACTCAAGTAACTATTTAAATGCATATTTAGCATCAGCAAGAGTCATTTACACTTCTAAATCTGGAAGTCTATGGCTGTGTTTGCACTGGCATCTTAGAGGAAATCAGGAGAGCTGTCTTGACATGAATCTCTCAGCTTCTCATGCTTTGGTTCACACAACTGAGCAATCCTGCACCACGTAAATTGGACTACTTTTAGATGAAGCTGAACCAGAAGACTGCTTCCATGAGGGCACCAGCTGTGCTGCAGGCAGGACAAAGCATTCAGGCCCTGGTACCAGATGAGAGCTAGTCCGAAAATTGCACTCCAATACACAGTGCAAACTGTCAGCACAAACTGCTTTCTTCAACAAATCTGCTTGTGTTGTATGACTTGCAAATGTAGACATAGATCTCTACCATGGCTACTGTCTTCAGCCCACGCAGCTCTTGGCTAAATCCCTTATTCAAGCAAATTTTATCATTTTCATCAGTGGTGTTGCATAACAAAAAGCAATATGTAGCCAAAGATTAAATTGTTCCCAGTGCATTCCCCAAGTTAACCCACATAAAATCATTTAAACGATAAATTCTTGATAACCTTTGGATAGTTGTGTTTTGTAGTTTGGACCAATCTCTATATACTGCATATTTCTACAGTCAATTTACTCTAAAGTTGGTGTTACATTTGATGAAGACAGTACAGACAGCACTAGACTGACTTACTCCAAAATCAGTGGCATGATTAAACTGATTGCAAGTACCTTTATTTCACTTAACAGTAAACCTTACTTTATACCAGTATGAATAAAAGCAAATTGCTGTGCATTGATGGAGCATCAGAAGCCCAGCTTGAGTATTTTGTGTCGATTTGCCATGTATAGATATCTTCCTATTTGGATCACCAGCTGAAATTTACATAAATTGAGGAACTAGTAGGGTTTTGACTGTGTGCTTAGTTGCTCTGATGTCTGGGACATACCTTGTACGGTAACGCAAGGAACAAAAAGCCTATTCCTTCTCTTACTTCTTTTAACCATTGCAAGGTAGAGGACGTGAGTCTTGTAGTGATATTTTTGCTCTAAGTTTTACTCAGATAGCACCTCTCTGTGGAGGTTCAGAATACAAAACATTTATGCCTGTTCTTGAAGTCCTTAAGCAGAACGCCAGTGGAATTCTGCCTGTATAAAACTGAAGGATGGAGCAATATATTATAGCGTTAGGCAAAAGGAACAGTTTCTAACACATTACAAAATACATTAAGAAAAAATTTTAAAAACCTGCTGTTGGGGACAATCATGGGTACTTCTGCTAGGATGCAGAGTTCTGGATTTATATGTCTAAATTATCAGAGTTCTGCAGAGTTTTACCTGTACAACTCAAAAATCAAAAGAGCCATGCTGATAAGATGAAACATGGAGGGATTAGTGTACAAAGAAGCTGAGCATTGAATACATAGCCTATTGCTTTAAGATCACTGTAAATATCAAAATAAATATGTACTGATTCATGTTTATACATTATTACTGTGTGAGTTTCATAGATACAGTAGCATGACTATTATTAGTTTTATGGAGTTTAATGAACTTAACTTTGTATTCCTCTGTGAATGCTCTGAATGCTGCAAACAAAAAAAGCACAACAGTATTTTTTCAAGTTCTCTTGGGGCGATAGCAGTGTCTTCACTATTGTTCAGTTTTACAGATTTAGCAACATTTCATCATACATTGCTCTGTTAATAACGTATCTTTCTTTAAAAGTACTGTCACTAGGAGATAAAAGCATATGTGATAAGTCTTGTCTAATCTCATTCATCTGCCTTTACAAAATGCCCCAGACATTCTGTGGGAGAATATGCTGCTTTTGCTTCATGCATTGTTTGTATTTGGGGGTGGGGCAGGGGAATAATAGGGCATTTTGCAATGGTAATTGCATCAAACACGCTTTTTATCATTATTATTGTATTTGTTAGAAACATTTCGATTTAGTTTCTTTCTGTAGACAAAACTTTGACAATAGCTTTATTTTTTCAACTAACCATTTGATTTCATTAGACTAATAACTTCTCACATTTAGTGGTATTCGTATCAATGTTTCCATATCAGCTGCATTTTAACTTCATAAAAAAGGAAATGTGGTTATTATTTTTGTCATACTAGATTTTGCTGATCAACTAAGTATTTCTGCACCAATCTACATATTAATATGCATGTTGTAGTCTGTACAATTGTTCAACATCAAAATATCTGTTTAATTTATGTCAAATGTCTGTAAAATAAATGCATTGTTCTCCATTTCAGTCTGATAGAATAAGCAGGATAGTAAATAAATGTGTAAATGAATCATCTGTGTCTCATTTCAGTTCTCTTCATGAAACCGCTTTACATTGAACATTGCATATATACCAAAACAATAATCCATAGTGTCTTTAGATGTCATTACTTAACAGAATTATACAGGAATCTCTGACAGACAATGTGTATAGAAATAAATCACTTGGCTATGCAAATAAAATCAGAATCCATTATTTTTAAAAAAAAAATTAAATGTAGTGACTCTAAGCCTTTTTCTTCCTTCTCTGTTCAGAATTAGTGCTAATTACTACTCGCACTGTCATAGGTACGAAGCCTCAAATGACTTTGCAAGAGGGAGTAAACAGTATTGCCTGCAGGATAGAAAGCAGAAGCATGGAAAGATTTAGCAGCCTTTTTTTGGCTAGTCAAACCTAGGTACCTCAGCCTAATATTCAAGCGTAGTGGATAAACCAAGCTCTAGTCCATCTTAAAACTGCAAGAGAAAATTTAAGTTATAGTGGAAATTATTTTACTCCTTTAAGATGAGTCAGGAAAATAACAGTTCTTTTTTTTAACAAGCAAGGTTTTGCTGCAAATCCACCTATAATAGAGCAAGTCTACCATTCAGAAAATAAGGACTATAATTCTGTCACCTTCAAATTAGAAACCTACTTTTTAATGTCAACATCTGAACAGCACTGCAAAGAAATAAAAATGGAAGTCCAAGTTCATCCCTTTGGTGACCATGTTGATTACAGTTTTTATGAGAGACCATAGAGATGCTTTAGTTTCACAACCTCACTGTGCTATACATCTCTTAATACACCATTCACTGCACTGCAGAACTTCTACCCTTTCAGCTTTTAATCTAAGAGTTCCCTCCATGAATGTGCAGCACTGTACATAAATCTAAATTTTTTCCATCTTTCTGTTTTACCTCAAACACAATCCCAACTTCCTTTTTCCTTTAAAAAAAAAAAAAAAAAGCATCCTTCTTATTGTTTGTCCAAATCTCTTCTTGGCATTCATCTAAATAATTGCATTTTAAGGAGAGGATTTGGGGGGTTATATATTATTCAATAACCAAGCAGTCTGCAGCCCACACATCTAATCACGGTACCCAAGAGTATTTGCAAAACTTCAGATCTACATGCACATTCCAGCTGTCACATGGTTCCATCCTGCAGCAAGACCCTGGCCTCTTCAGCTTTTGGTGGTGCAGAAAGGAGACTAAGTCACATAGGAGAAAAAAAGTGGGAGCATTTTCCAAAAAGCACTGGTTAGTTAAGGGACCAAGATACACCACTGTAGTTCCTAGCTCAACATCTCTTCAATCATGCCATGAGCATAGGAAATCTTTCTGTTCTAACCATTTCATCTTTTCCCATCTTCTCCTCTCCCTCTATTCTTTCTTGTGGAGCACATTTCCAAAAAAGTCCAGAACCCCAGCATCTCATTCTGGATCCAAGGCAGCCTATGAAAGGAACTGGCTTGATGCTAGAGATAAAATAAAATCTAGAAAATCCCCACTATTTTATTGGTGCAATCTGACCTGTGGCTGAACACACAGCTAGAAAGCAGGAAAAGTATTTTATGATAACCTGCAAGTGTGATATGTGGTCGGGATTAGGCCTTAAAGACAGAAATATTCTTGGCAGACCAGGAATAGAGAAGGTCAATAGAGATCATACTGAGAAAATACTGAGATAGCAGTAGGTTAGCACAAAAAGTACCCTGCCATAATCTATTCAGAGAAAAAAAAATCCCTAGCATTTCTAGATATGTTAGGAAAGTAAACAACCTAAATATTGGAGATATCATGTTAAACCTTAATTTACTGTTTACATGGCTAAAACCATGTTTCTGCTGACTCTCTGAATGCAAATTTTCATTGGGTGAAAAACAGACACTATTAATCAGATGATGAGGAAAAACTATCTGCAGTTTCGTTAGTTAACATCAGGGGGCCCTGAGGGAACAAGAGTTTACTCAATGCTGCTAAAAAGCATTTTTGGTCTTAAAAAGTGCTTAATAATGTTGAACTACCATAACTATAAAATACTTCTTATTTGCAGAAAGTAAACACAAGCATACAGCACCAGAAGGAATGGTGCCATTCAATAACATTTTTACATTATTATAAATAATTTTGATTTGTTATTTCTCACCTTTCATTCTCATGCATTCTACAGATTATCATCTTTCCTACACTGGAACTCAGCACAGTAACAATTTATTGTGAATCACTGCTAAATTGCCATTTAGGTATTCCTACTGTAAAACATTCAGGTTGAGTTATGTTGTCATTCACTGTTATTGAAACTACTAATGAAACTATTGCTTTACTTTGCAAAAAAAAATCTATTTTTATTATTTGTTTTCTTATGTTGCAGTTTTCAAATGGCAATTTGCTGTTATTCATCAAAATATCTTCCCACAACAGTTTGTTTCCACTAGATGGCAAGAGGCAAGCTGTCGACTGTCAAGTATCAGTACATTATTCATATCCATGCTGTGAAAGTTAAAAAGGTTTCTTCAGATATTTTTGCAGTTTAGTGCATTCATTATGGAAAAGAGCTCAAAGTGAACTTTAGTCCAATTAGACTCTGGACAATCCACAGTTAAAAGAGCCACTATGAATGCCCCAACTGCAGGAAAATTTCCTAACTTATTAAACACCAAGGCATTCAATGACAAAAACACAGATCCATAAAAAAGTAGAATTCATTTGCTCAGCCACTCAAGAACCTGTCTGTATTTACCACCTTTTCCATTTTAATCTCTTACTGGTTTTGATTTAATAATTTCATTATAATATGTACAGAGGCTGGCATAATTGTACCATTCTTAGAAAGGAACTGGGTTTTCAGTTCTTTGATCCTTTAGCAGGATGGTAACAGAAATATACCTGTGACTCATCTTTCAGTGGAAAGTCTGCTGACCACTTGAGCAAGTGACTATTCACATATATATATATATATATACACATAAAACACCCACACATGCACAGAGCACATATGGAATGTGGCACTGTCTCAGCACCATAGTCTGCAAACCAAAACTCTCCAGTACTTTGCATTTGTGCTACGATATAGCTACAATATAGAGAGAGTTCTCAGTTCACCAAGGCACAGCAGAAAGTTCTCACAACTCTAATTCATACTTGAAACAAAGTAAGTCACATACCCAAGATATCATTTTCCATGCACACAGAAAAATGGAGGTGTTAACACCTGCACATCACTGGAATTGTTACAAGGCTTATATACCTGGCAATAAATTAAAACATACGTAGACTGGAATAATTCCATTCTGGTATGAACAGTTACATCTCCAAAATTTCACTCTAGAATGAACAATTACATCTCCAAAGGAAGAAGTTTCTTATAGCAGCAACACTACAACTACTGGTTTTATTATGAGCCACTCCTGCTTGCCTGACCACCCTTCTCATCAGAAGCACATAAGCAAATCCTGTTTAATAACTTCAAGCAGGTTTCACATGTTTACCTTGCAAGATGGGAGAAAAGCTCCAACTTTTCTACTAAATATTTCAAAACTAAGTCAAAAGCTACTCACATTTCTTGGGGGGGACAAAATAAGATTCCCAGTAATCAAAAGAAATAAAGACCTTAGTACATACAGAAAGAAGATCTATTTCATAGGGTTAAAAAATAACAGAAAAGAGTAGCTACTGTTTTTTGTGTCTGAGACCTCATTCTCACCCACAAAAACGAATAAAGAAGAAGCAGTTTTAAAAAGACACCACTGCATAAATATTCCACTACCTCTGCTTTCTGTGAGTACAGTTTCACTTCAGTGTTTTTCCCCAGTTAACAATGAAACTGATTTTTGGATAATCAGCATGTTTTGTTTCCTTGGAATTTCTAGTCATGAATTCTGCAGAATTAAAACTCAGGGACTGTCAGCAATGTATCCAGAGCTCAGAATGAATAAAATTTAAATTCCAGGAGTGTACTGATGTTGCAAATTAATTTGACATTCATTGTGATGAGTGATCAAGGGAAACTACTTTGCTATTGTGCATGTGCTCAGAGGTATTATCTGTCACAATAGCTTCTTACACAGTGTCAGAAGTCTAATGAAATCTACCAATCTCCCATTTTTAAACAACAGCAGATGATTTCCTTTTAATTTGGTAGCTTGGGTTGAAAACAGCACCAGATTTAGTTTCACCCATTCAAATGAATCTCAGATTTTCTGGTATTCACTACAACTGATCTTCTCTGCCACTTCTACAGATACACAATAAAGTGTGTCTCTCTTTAATATTTTCACAGTATTTAACATTGTTGCAAGTTTATCCTCTTTCTTCCAGGTTGCTAAACACATTCAATGCTCAGCTAATCAGTAGAGCCAGAGAATCGTATTTCCAAGACCTTATTTTCACACTGGGAGCAGTTGCAAAGCTGTTAGTTCCTAATGTCTGGCACATTTAGCAAAATAAACAAACATAAATAATTTATTACTTCTAAACAGGCAAAGTTTCTGAGAGGTCTCTAACAATCATTTCATAGAAATATAGTTATCTAAGCTGCAGTTGTGTATCCCAGGTATAATCCCACAGAAAACAGTGCCAAATGTCAGTCATTACTCAGTATACCAGAGATACCGGTATTTGGCCAGTAACTTAGGGACTCTTTCTGTAAATCTTTATCAGAAAATCTTCATTCACATAAAAGGTAATTCATAAATATAATTTAAATTCATTAAAGCATGTAAACACTATGGATTTGTTGAATTTACTTAAGTGCATTGATTGATCAGAGGGCTGGAGCACCTCTACTATGAAGACAGGCTGGGACAGTTGGGGTTTTTTAGCCTGGAGAAGAGAAGGCTCAAAGGACACCTTATAGAAGCCATCAAGTACCTAAAGGTGTCTACTAAAGACCTGGAGAGGGACTTTCCCCAAGGGCGTGTAGTGATAGGACAAGGGGGAATGGTGGTAAGCTGAAGGAGGGTAGGTTTAGATTAGATGTTAGGAAGAAATTCTTTACTTTGAGTGTCATGAGGCACTGGAACAGGTTGGCCAGAGAAGTTGTGGACGCTCCATCCCTGGAATTGTTCAAGAACAAGGTGGATGGGGCCTTGAGCAACCTGACCTAGTTGATGGTGTTACTGCACATGACAGGGGGGTTGCAACTCGATGTTCTTTAAGGTCCCTTCCAATCCAAGCCATTCTACGATTCTATGATCTTAGCCAAGGAGAATTCAATATAACTTCATCAAGAGTTTTGCATGGCAGCTTTAAGAGCCTGTCCCTGGTTAAAAAAAGAGACATTGAGTAAAGACAAAATGTGAGAGGTATTTGCTTCTGGTAACAAGCAAGGTGGACTACAGTCAGTGCTACACAGCATTCCAACTTACCATTCTTCTCTCTAGGGAGACTTCTAGACACTAGAGCAACACAGTGGTTTGACATGCACTGATGTGAATGTGCCAATGAACATGGTTGGTGATGACAAGCATCACCATTGATGACAAGCATTGAGTTAAAGATAAGCAACTGCATTGTCTTTAACTCAAGTCTCGTGTGTAACTCTTCAGGTGGGACAGAATGAAATACCATCAGTTCCTTTTCTGTGCATGAATTAATCCCAGCAAAGGGGAGGAGACCCTGCTGAGTTCAAAATATTGAATACTGTAATACACTTGTCCCTAAAACTGCATTACATTAACTGAGAATAATGCAGCCTTTATTCTTTCATACATATATTAGCTTAATGAGCCATTAAAATATCTAGTACTTAAAGCATACAGAGAGATCTATAGTTTAAGCTTCAAAAGTCATCCAAATATCTTACAAGTGCCAATAGTACTCTCAACAGGAGAAATTTAGCCTTTCATTTATTTTTAAATTGCTCTTTCTTTTTATTCTGTAAAATGCATTTATTTACAAGAAGGCAGCTGAAATCTTTAATACAGAATCAAGTAATCTAAGTTAGAAAAGGCAAAATGGGAAGATACATTTTGGATAATACCCTGCTCGTAATCAGGTCCCAGGAAATTAGCCTCATTTTCTCTTTTACTTGCTCTAGTTAATTAATCAGAAAATCCTTCCCTTCCCACTGATCAGAGTTTCATAAGGAAATCTGTCCCCTTGGAAGCAACAACATCCACAAAGGGACCATGTGCTTTCCAGAGACCTCCAGATCTCCCAAAGAGGCTGTTGAAATACAGAAATGCTGGGTTTAGACCTCACCATGGGAATTCCCCAGCACTCACATGGCCTGTGAGTGGAACAAGGGAGTCATTGATTCAGCCTTGCCACTTTTGTATAGTCCAAACTGTTTGAAACCATAACAGATGCATGCCCAGAAGATCAAGGAAAGACAGAACATGGTTGCAAAACTACAGCTATTTTCTACTGCAGACCAGCCTCACCCATGTATTTTTGCCTTCTCAGAAATTTACTGCATCTAATTGCTTCTGTATGATTGGCTCAGGAACAATACCCATAAATCTGTGAAATGTCTACATGGTATTATCCTTGCATAATCTTGGCATACTCATAAGTAAAATCCTTCACAAAATGAAAAGTTACTATCAGTAATTTCTAGACACATGTGATTCTCTAAAATCTGTTCTTTTAGTCAGTATTCTACCAGAAATCTGGTCTATCCTGTATTTCTATATATGATGAATAATTTCAGTAATATTATTTTAAAAGAACTTTTGAATTCTGTTATTTGATTTTTCCATCATTCTATAACTATTACCATTGACTAATATGAAAAGGTATCTTATAGCAGAGCAGCATTTTAGCTGATTACACATATATCAAGAGTATTAAACAATCTCCTTCACCTTTGTTCCAAAGTAACTTCATATAAAACTATATAACGTCTATTATAACTAAATGTATGTTTCATGGTTGTGAGAATTTAATATATCTCATTCTAAAGTCTACTGGTTCAATTTGTCTGATGGCTGAGCACTGCTAGTAAGATTAAAAAAAAAAAATAACTTGTGCTGCAACACTTAGGAGGAATTACAGTTTGTGAGCCAAGAAGCAGCTCCATCATGCAACAAAAGACTGTAATACAACACACCTGAAAAAGCTCAGCTTTGAAAGTGTGCCTTTTAGGCAGAAAAGACAGCTAAAGGGCTAAACTGGACTAACACTGAAAAAACTTCATTAAGGGACCTTGGAGTTTTTCAATGCATGGCTTCTTTTTTCCACCTTCCTAGCTTTTCTGATAAGTATTTTTTAATAGGATTCTTGATTCTAATTGAGGCAAGATGAAAATAGAAGACAAATTCATGCAGAGATATAAAAGGAAAGGAAGCCTTCAGAACAAGAAAAGGAAACCACTACAATTCATAGTGTTTGGGGGAAAAAAAACCAATGGTGAATGTTTCAGGGGGGACTGAAACTCCTGAGGTGCTAGAACGTATTCCAAAACACATTTGCAGCAATAGTGCAAAACAGTGATTAAGTGAGGTAAACAGTAGTAAGAAATTATATTGGATCTCAGCATATTTTCCAAGATATATACAAAAAATTTACTTAATCTAACACTGTTGCAGACTAAAAACTTTACAGTCTGTTATGCCTGCTAAAGAAGCTCTGCATTCCAGCAGGGAGTTCTGTCAGGCCCATTTAAAGTCAACTTCAGACTACCCATGTGCTATACTCGTATCCTTCATTTCCCCTTATCTACTTCCTTTTGAAGTCCAGAAAAGAATTGTAAAAAAGTGAGTGTATGCAATATTAATAGTTAATACTTACTTGATAAGCATACAAAAGCTTTATTCTCAGTAGGCAAATGCAGAGAGAGCACATGTATATACCATATCCATACATATATATTCACACACATATATATACACAGCTGGCCACACATTCCATGGAAAGGTTTGGGTTGGAAAGGACCTTAAAGATCATCTAATTCCATCTACTGTGCTGGCCACCTGCAAGGCAGTTGTGTGGTCCCATCCTGCCCACACCTGCACCAGCTGCTGTTGGTAAGGGCTGCTGGGGGACAAGGATGGGGCAGGTGAGTGCTCCCCTCACCCCTGTGAGGTGACAGGACAGCCAGAGTCACAAGCAGGAGTAGCATCCCCTGCCAGCCTGTGCCATCAGCTGGGAGGCTGATCTCAGTCCTGGCCTCTCACAGAATATTTTGACTTGGAAGGGACTCACAAGGATTATCTTGTCCTGGCCTTGCACAAGACAGCCCCAAGAACCCTACCATGTGCGTGAGAGCATTGTCCAAACTCTTCTTGAACTCTGTCAGGCTTGGTGTGTGACCACTTCCCTGGGGAGCCTGTTCCAGCGCCCAGCCACCCTCTGAGTGAAGAACCTTTTCCTAATATCCAACCTAAACCTCCCCTGACACAGCTTCAGGCCATTCCCTCAGGTCCTGTCACTGGTCACCAGAGAGAAGAGATCAGTGTTTGTCCTTCCTCTTCCCCTCACAAGGAAGTTGTAGACTGTGCTGAAGTCTCCCCTCAGCCTCCTCTTCTCCAGGCTGAACAGACCAAGTGACCTCAGCTGCTCCTCATATGGCTTCCCCTCAAGGCCTTTCACCATTTTTGTTGCCCTCCTTTGGACACTCTTTAACAGTTTAATGTCTTCCTTATATTGAGGAGCCCAAAACTGCACACAGGACTCAAGGTGAGGCTGCCCCAGTGCAGAGCAGAGCAGGACAATCCCTCCCTTGCCCAGCTGGTGATGCTGTGCCTGATGCCCCCAGGACACTCTTGCCCCTTCTGGCTGCCAGGGCACCGCTTACTCATATTCAACCGTCAACCATCATCCAAGACCCCCAGGTGCCTTTCTGTGGCACTGCTTTCCAGCACCTCATTCCCCAGTCTGTACACACAAACAGGGTTGCCGCGTCCAAGGTGCAGAACCCGGAACCTCCCAGCTCACTTCTCTTCATTAGAAATTAGAGAAAGAAGTTAAAGGAAAAAAAAATCACTTCCCATGTCTTACAGTGACAAAAATGTTTGGAAGCTTTGTGATAACATCAGGAATCATAATCAGTACCCTCTAGAAGAATTTCATGCTGTTTCCATGGAAAGAAAACACTGTTGTCTTGAAACGGGCTCTTTCACCCAGTGTGCAAGGGGATGATCCACAGACAGAGTGGAGGTTATGTCTGGTTTCTTTCATATGGTAAAAGAAGTTTCTTTCTTCCATTCTTTGTTCTATAGTTGCTGCAATTACTGAGACATTAAACATAATTTTTCCATTTGGGAGCAGTCCATCAACATTAGAACATACTGAAGTCAAGTATCACAGATAACTTAACGTTGCAATTTCTTTCTTCATTGCCTAGTAAGAAAAAAAGACAAATTAGGAGCCACAGTGTGAATGCAAGCTAGAGAACCCTGTTTGCTTCTTCATCAAAAGAATCAAGAGTCTGTTCATACATACAATTGTTAGTAATGTTTAGTCAATACATGTGCTACCATCATCACATCTTTCTAGACCCATTAGCTTCAAACAAATCCTTAGGCACCCAAAATACAGAGTAGGCTAAAGAGACTGGAGGAATCTGTATTATGGGACTGTGGATCTTTATCAATGATGGTTTCAACAGTGAGAAAAGAAGCAGTTCCCAAAGAGCCAAAACGAAAAGCTGGAACTGTTCTTTTCCGCACTCTGATTAAGTACTTGTTATAGTCTCTCTCTTCATACAGCAGAGGTTGCCCCTGACCAACTCATGTGGGTACTTTGAAGCGGAGATATTTTTTGGTTAAGGTAGAAGTAGAAAACAAACAAAAAAATCAAGTCTAGTCACAAAAGCTCACAAGCACTGAGGTAACATAAACAGGTCCCTTTTCATGTTAAACCACATCATTAAGCTAGATGAGAGAAGGGTGCATTTTTCAGGAATGGCCTGCACAATTAGAACAGAGTCTGTTCTAACTCTTTATCGGCTGTGAAAGAAGAGATTGAGATGACCAGGGCCAAAGACAAGAGGCTTGCTTTTTTTTTTTAAGGCAGACTGAGAGGCATGAAGAATTTTATCTATTCTTAGGCACAAGCATCTGAAAGACAAATGGATTCAGTGATATTAAAGCTGAAGATTGAATATCCAACCTAACTGAACTCAATACTGGGAATGCCCAGCTGGGACCATGGGTGCCTGTGGAAGATTTCTGCCCAGTTCTGACAACTAAGAAATCCTCTCTTAGAGGCACAGATTTGAGAATTTGACCCATTAGCATGAAACTGTCATAAGCAGAAGACTCCCCATTTGTCAAATTAAGGTGCTTGGGCCATGCTAGTAAAAAAAAAAAGACTGGTGAGACTAGAAAAAAGTCTCAAGTTCTTGTTATGTTTCATACTTAATTTCTTTTCAAGAATGGAATGACTACTATACAAGCATTACCATGGAAGTCTGCCCACAAGGGGAGAAAGAGGAAGCGACACACAGAGAAAAGCACCCTCCTTTCACAGTCTCCCACCCCTGCAAGGCGTCTGGAGAAGCCTTTATTGACAGACTGAGGTTAACTGGTTTGGAAGGCCTGAGTGGGTGGACCCATTGTCTTCAAGCCTTTTCCTGCTGAAACTGCCAACAATTATGCCACATACAACAATGGCTTTGCAATATGGATAAATGTCTTCCAGACTGAAATGAAAGTCTTGTGAAACAGGCAACTAAGCAGTAAAGAGTGATGCCAAATAAGCGTGATCTTCACAGTGCACACATACGTATGCATAACACACACACACACATATAATAGCGTGTGACAGAAAGGGCTGTAAGACAAAAAATTTACCTTCACTAATTCAGTTTTGTCATCATCTTCCCGATGTCGGTAAATGCACTGGCTAAGAAGAGCATATAGTCTTTCCATACGAGATATACTGACATTCTCAGTTGCCACGATGACCAAATCCAGCACTTGCTGAAGCAAAATAATGGAAACTACAGTTTAGAATAGCACAAGATACATCCTATTTTCTTATATTGTTAAATAAAAGTGGCACTTCAGAAAACTGATTAAATATCTGACAAGATTTAATTGGAGGAAGCAAATTAATATTTCATATGTCAGAGAAAAGGCTTACATTTCAGACAGTATTTTCTTACTCATCACTATATGACATCAGTGATCATAACTGCCAATCAACTGCTTCTAGAACAGCAGGGAATGACACAATCCACTTTGTCAAAGAGTAGCTGCCACATGACTTGCATTCATTAGAAATGCAATACAGGGCCCTGGAAAACATGTTTTTGGAAACAAGGCTACAGATCTTCCATACAGAGCTGTGCCAGATGGAAACAAAAGCATCCTTAGGTGCTCACCTCTACCGATTAGCTGAATCTGTACTGTGACTAACATCACTCAGCTCCTACCTTTCAACTCAAGAGCAGATGAACTACCAGAGCAGTCTGTAGGAAATTACCAATCTCTCACACAGTTCCCTGTGTTACCAAAGATGTGAATGTGGTAATCTCTGGGAAAGCAACACTAACAAGCTAGCAGCAGCACTGCTGAGGCTGTTCAGTAGCTGTGTGTTGTGGGAGGCTGTGAAGATGTAGCCCAAGAGAGCAGCCACACCAAACAAAAATATTACTGCCTCACAACTGCTTGCCATCAGACTCGGCCTCCCTCAGATAAGCTACCACAAGATTTGAGTTCTATGTCCAATATCGAGCAAATAAGTGAACACACATACAAAAGAAACCCCCAAGAGAACAAACAAAATCAACCAAACAAAAACCCTGCACAAAACCAAGCAGCTCCATTTTGGAAGGGCTCTCTGGTACAAGCAGTGAGTTCCAGTGACACCCATGTTAAGGAAACAAGTCTAAAAGACTTGAGTCATGACTGTAGCTCTCTCCTTACAGCTGAAACACGTATGACCAGAAACAACTGTAAGAGCTCTACCCTGACATTTCTCCAATCAGTAGGCAATAACTTCAGATTACATGCCACTAGCACTCTGATTCTAGAAAAACCTATGTGGCTTCTTTAAATACACAAGCAGACATGAACAACACAACTCCCTGAAATTTGCTTCCTTAGGAAGCCATCTTGGAAAGTTAATTTAACCTCTACAGTTTAGATCAACACTTAAAAATGTGACAGAAATTGTGCTGGCAAGCCCCTTCACCAAAGGGGATTTCTCTCTGGTTACATTCTCCCCACACAAGGGAAACAACCAAGTAATACTCCCTTTCTTATCATGGCAGTAAACAGCAGCTTCCTCTCCTTTGACCAACCTCCAGGACTTCGACCTAGCAGTTTCCTGAATTTTTCTTATGGGTACATCCCCTGAAGGGCAGGTCCTTCTTCTACCCTCTCTGGTTCATGCAAAGGAACCTCTTTTCCCCCCTGAAGCTAGGCCCATGTTTGATCCTTTCCCCAGCTATACCCTAGGAAAACAACTTCTGTCCTACAGGGGACTGGAAAAACCATGTAACACTAAAATTGTATGGATGCAAAATTCTAGCACTGAATTTTGAAAGCCTTTGAGAAAAGCAGATATTAGTATTTTATCCAGGATGATCTTTAGGTCAACCTTCTCATTTCAGGTTTAAAGCCACCACTGCTAAAAATCCAAGTCCTTTTCCAGTTCGTAATTAATGAAAACATGCAAACAGAAAACCAAAGCACCCATCTCCCCAGTTCATCATAAAAACTGCTAACCAACGGCAGTTGCAGGTTGTCAGTGACCTAATTTAAAATTTAGCAAGACCTTTTATATTGAAAATTAGGAAGAGAACACAGTCTCTTAAAATTCAGTTCAGCAAAAGCAGCCATCTATACCAGCTGTGGAAACAACAGTCATTACAGGTTGAATTATTACGCAAGCTATGTATCCCTCTCATTAATTGTTTGAACTGGCATTGGTTAAAAACTGACTTGATTTAAAACCATACAGATAGCAAGAAAACGTCCTATTTCGGTATTAACAAAATTGAAATTAGACTTACTCTGAGCTCAGAGTAATCCACAGACACTCCCCGTGCGTGAATTTTCTTTGCTCTCCCATCACATAGTTGCGGTTGCTCATCCACCTGAGAATGTCCCACACAAGTTGTATGATGTACTCGTGAATCTGGAATTACACATATTTAATTCATGATTTCTTTTTATCTGGACTATACTATCAGTGAAGTATCCTGCACCTGGAAAACAGTAGCCCTCTGCCACAACAGAGACAAAACTGTTACCAGTTTTTTTACTGAGAAATGCTTGACTTCTATCCTTCTAGTGCTGCTCCATAAAAACTAGAAACTCGGACATGAATAAAAGCCCTAGATAAAAAAGGCATCGTAAAACTAAGAAAAAATATTTATGCTGCCACTACAGCACTGCACAGTAAACCTGAAGTTAAAAAAACCAAACACGGTGAAAAAAAGTATTTTAGGTTAGAAAACACATCTACATATCTTATATTTCAAACCTTAGGACGTAATTCTTCTATTCCACAGGGGTCTCTGGGTCCACACTGCTTAAAGTACAGCAGTACAGTTTACACTTAGGCTGCTTATTACTGGGAAGAAACTTGTACAGTTAGGTACCATTTGAAAAACAAACTGCAGAATCAAAAAAACCCAGCCACTGCAGAAAACCATGACTTTAGCCAGGATAACTAGAGGAGCAGCATCATTATGCAAGGAACACTGTGTGTTGATTTGAGAGAGACACAAAAGAAGTAACAGAATGAAATTCAAGAAGGCTAAAACCTAATAAATAGTGTAACCCTCCTCAAGAACAAAAAGGAGCTAAATTACCTGTTTGACCTTTCACTTACCATTTGAACCTCCAACTTCAGAAGTTCTGCCTATTTGGCAATCTGGCATTTCCCTCTCCTCTCTTAGGTCTGAACATTCAGGAAGCATAACACTCTTTTTTTCAGTAGGGGATTCAGCCACAAGAGTCACTCTCTTGCTTTCATTTTCTGTCCCATTTTTCTGTTGTCCTTGAAGTACATTTTCATGTTCTTCCATAGGACTGTCCTGGGAGAACACAGACTGAACATTCTCCCTCTTTTCTGCAATACTTGAAGAGTATTCCTTCATTTTGCATTTTCTTTTTGACTTATCTACAAAAAGATACCAAATAAATAATCCAAAACATTCCCAAAGCAGATCTTTCTTCAAAACGCAGCAGCAGCATCTTGCAAGGAAAGTAACCACAGGAGCTTCAGTACCATCTCCCTACATGTGTCTAGAGAAAAGGTTGCAAGTTAATGAAATCAGTGCTCTATTAGATACATTAGAGGCAGGGAAGGGGAAAACACTGTTTCATGTAACTAAAAACTAGCTGAATACTCAAAAGAGCCACAGACAATGTTTTGGACTTCAAGAAGTAGGTGCCATTAAATGTCAGTTGGGCCATCAAGGCCAGGTTCTTACAATGTCAAGCAGCCACTGCACTTCAACTTCATAACCACGCTGAAAGAATGACCTCAGGATTCATCCCACACTTTGAAGCAGCATAATGAAAGATTTAATGCCTCTGGCATGAAGAACTAAGCATCACAGGAACCTGCTGTTAGGCCACAGGAACAGAGAAGGTAGCAGTGACTTTGGCACCTTCTCCAAGAAAGCCTGAATAAAATGAAACTTGCCATTAGAGCAGGGGGTACTGGCATCCACACGCGCTGCAGGCATCTTCCATTTTTCATTAGACTTTGGGTCTGCTTTCTTACACCCTGCAGAGCAAAGAATTGAGTCTTGTGTGGCTGGTTACAAAGCATGATACAAATCTTAAAATCCTCAGCATCAAAAAAAAACTTACCTCTTTCCTTACGAGAGTCTTTAATTTTTTGGCAGCGTTGCTCAAAATCTTCATCCATTTCATGCCTCACTATGGAATATGCAGTATCACTCAAGGTACAAGCTTTGTGCCTCAGGAGATGATCTGAAATTTCACAATCAGAACTGAGCATTTTCTACCAGTCAACGAAACTCTTTATTTTGGTAACTTAGAGGGATTTTTGTTTTTTCACAGGCAGGTTCCGAAAGGTTATCTCAGTCAGTATTTTCAGCATAAAAATAGAAAAGTTCATTATTTAAGAAAAAGTACTAGTTACCAATCAACACATCTATTAAAATTCCATACCCAAACAATATATCTAAAGCTAAAACATTTACAACCTGGCAAGAAATGCTTTCTGGGGTTGTTTAAATTTATCTAAAGGGGTAGTTTAAAATTATCTGATCCCACACCTACTGTGGGATTACTAAATTTCCACAGATGAAATTTATCAATTTACACATCTGAAATTTTTCCAAATTAGGGATAAAAAATACACCCTTACCTCCAGGCCCCTTATTTGGGTTGTACTTTAAAGCATTGCTACGGATTAGATCGATGTCCTTCAGAAAATCTCTTGCAGTTAGGTACTGGTGCATGTCAATCTTGGAGAGAACTGTTGACAGGTCCATGGGCTGTTTAATAGTGTCCTTGTAGTTGGGTGCCTACAAATTAAATATACATGCTCAGAGATTTAAGCTACAAAAATTAATTATTTTCATAAAGCCAAATAAAGGACTTCTTAGGACCCCCAAATATTTATAACACGCTCAAAGATGCAGAAAATAACCAGTTAGTTTCTTGAAGATTGAAAAGGTATTTCAGGTGTCTTTGAAGAGACAGAGGAGAAGGAGAAAAAAAGAAGCAGGGTGGTCAAAAGCACGCGTGAAGCATAGAAGGGAACTGGCAGGATTCATTTCACTTCCTTTCAGAAAACCACAGCAGAGAAGCCTTTCTTAGTAAAGTCACCTTAGATTCTCTTTGTTGTTGGCAGCAAGAAAAAATCTGCAAGATCTGCAACTTTGAAGCACCTGTCCCAAGCATCTACTCTAGAATGAGATAACTGGACCCAGAGATGCCGATTTCTTTACTCAAAGCATAAAAGGAGCCTAATGACTAGTTTAGATGAGGACATCTATGTGTCTATACGTTATTCACATCTTGGAAACTACGAGGAAAGGAAATGAAAAGTCAGTGGATGCTTAAGGGAATAGGACTTCACTGAAATGCAAAGCTATCTTAAAACTACAACTGACTTTGAAGTACATGCCCCTGGCTTAGACTTATTCAATAAATTTAATGGGAAGTGTATGGGAGCAAGAAAAAACCATGCAGCCCTTATGGTTGATTATGTACTGAGGAAAGCCCCAGATGTAACTGAGAATAGCATCTGAAAATTTATTTGACAGACTGCTGCTTTTACTCCTGTTCTCACAGAAGTTACTGACAGTTAATCAAAGAGCTTTAAACTTTATTAAAACAACCCTAGGTACTGTTTATAAACACAGAGAAAGTGATCTCTCTGCTTTTTAGTGCTGTAACACACCTATGTTTCCAAACCTTTCCATGAGCAAATTGTGTTGGCATTTGGTGTAACTGGCACTTGGACGAGATCCCTTGTAGATCCCTTCTAACTGAAATATTCTAAAGTTTTAAAGACATTTTGGAAAGAACATAGAGCTTTCAGTGAATACTTAAACAGTAAACACTTGAGAGCCTCAAGGAGTCAAGTAAAAGCAAAATTCACTTCCTTCTTGGAAAATCAGAATAGCACAGTCCCATCACCAAAGATAAAGCTTCCTAGAAAGAGCACACAAACACCAAGAAACATAAACACAGAGGAATTATGAAAACACACATTTATAATGGTATTATAAGTCAATACTAACCTCCTCTGGGTCAATTGGCTTTGTAAATGCTTTGAAACGTTTGTCAACGACAAGTCTTTGAGCCACATCTCTTAAGTAAATCCTAAGTTCACGCAACGTATCCTCTTCCTGCTCTTCAACCTGTCTTATTTCTTCCTCTGTCAGCTTTCGAGGCTTGGGTGGTGGAGCTACAGGCAGCACTTCCAAAGGCTGGCAAGCTTAAATGAAGCAGAAAATTGTAGTTAATTGATGGAACTCATATACAAGTACATGAAAAATGATTGATAGAAAATTATCACCAAAGTGAATAATGTATTAGCTATTAATCTAGAGTTAGCAAAGTTTTCTACGTAGAATATCCTCCTCACTTGCGTTGTTTTTCAGTGCAGGAGGTTGAGCAGCTTGCTTCATAACTAAGTCCTCAAAAAAATGTCTTCTTTCAGCACAGGTAGGACGCGGGATTCTGAAAACTTCCTCATATTCATTATTAAACAATGTTTTTATCTAAAGCATGAAGACAAAAGATACTTCAGTTGTACAAGGCCATGCAAACTTCTTATACTCTGTTCCAAAAGAGATGAGTACCTCCCCAAATTAAACTGAATACTTATCTGGATAAGACTATCAATGAAAAGTTATCTTCTTGGTCTTAAAAGACTAGGTTTTTATAGCAATTTTTTAAAAGCAATTTAAAATGCCTTCTCTAAGGATCACCATCTAGATTTTAAGCTCCAGGAAGAAACTGTATGACAAACAACTGAGAAAGGGGTGACTGGGGATTCACCATCCCCCACGGCTGCTTATTTTGCATTTACATGCCTCACTGGCCTTTGGCTTGAATCTTTATGGCAGCTACAGAGGGAAAACAGCAAGGCTCAGAGGACAAGTGCTGGCTTTTTAGTAAGGTGTTCAAGTTTTCTCTAATTTTATTTTTAATTAATTTAAATGGGGTGTCTCAATTTGAATACTTCCAAACTATATTCCATTTTTCTATTTCTACTACCAAAAGGTTTGGAAGAGATTTCAATTTTTATTTTAGAAGACACTTACTAACAGTATAAAAACTTCCGTTACTTAGACAAAATAATCACAGCAGCACATTCACATTTTGAACACCTTCCTTTAATGCACAGTCTCACACATCTACAAAGTTCAGCATGTCCTCTTGAAGAATTTTGTTAAAGAATACACCTAAAAATTTATTTCTAAGTTGCTTAAACAGAAACTGGAACTTAGCTTTCTAATTTGTTGAGTTTTCACCCAGATGAAGGAAGTAATTGAAATTTTAAAAAAAAAAATATAAATTTGAAATTACATTTCATCGATAACAGTGTGACCTCTGTACTTTTGCAGCAAAAATATCTCTGACTTTTCAGTAAAAATGTTTCCAGAAAAAGTCTTTTTCCCAGTTACCTTTCAAGCACCATAGTCTTCACTAAAGACACATCTAACCATCTTTAAATCATTGTCTGAAGCAAGTCCATACATCTGTCTAATAAGCTTGAGTATGTGAGAAGGGATAAAAAGTTGGGTCAAAGTCAATCTCTACTCAGAAAACGCTTTAGGCAAATGCTTCCAGCATTGTTTTGTCTAAGCAAGTTTTAAGGGACTGGGTTTGGATGCCCGAGTAATTAATATGAATTTGCTTAAGAGCGGCACGTAACTCTAATGCTCCAGGGAGTTATAAATCAAGAAGAAATTGAGTAACAAAGGAAGAGAAGTATCAAATGAAATACCTCTTCTGGGAGCTCTCTCAGTTGTACATTAGATGTTGCAAGGAGTAAAACAGGAGTAAACCTTGGGATGCTCTGCAGTAGTGTTGTAAAAACAGATCTCAGTGTAGGTCCAACAGTCTCCCACCATGAAGGGATTTGTGGGACATAAATGATACTTGGTGCTGTTCTTTGAGCTTCTCGCATCAACTGGTAAAATGAAAGCTTGGATAATTATATCATGTAGAACAGGCTACTAAATAACTATGTATCTGTCAAACTGTCTTATGAAATAAGAGGCATGAAGGCAAGACATCAAGACAAATTGATAGATGACTCCTTAACAATCAGGTAAAATTTTCACTTTGACTCAAATATAGACATTTCTATGCAGACAGACAGACCTGAATCTCTGCCTGATTTCAAAATTACTTAGGTATAAGATAACTCCTAAGGAGCCTAAGAACTCAGCCAAAGTAGTGGTGTGCCTGAAAAAAACCCAAAGCTAACTCTTCAGCAAGATGTATTTGCCTGGAGAAATCACTACACAACTGCAGCTACACCATTTTCACTTTAGAGGGGACACACACCCAATTCAGACCGGAACACAGTCTGAACAAACAAAGGCCTACGTGAAAAGATGAGGGCTAACACAGCAAAAGAATCCTGGCTATAATTCGTAACTTCAAGAATGTTTCATAAGAGGTGACCAGTCCTTAGACTGTCTGAAGAGCTAAATCACTCACAGCATCTAATCACCAAAGGACCCATCAGACCAGATGGCTTTGGAAAACTACAAGCCACTGCCTACAGATGGCACCTCAATCACAGAAGACAACATGCATCTATTGCATGAGGGAAGTGGAACAGCCCTTCCACAGGACAAATTTCTCCGTGCACCATTTCAGATTAACAATCTGCAAAAGACTTGCTCTTCCTATGTCACAAATGAGTATCCAGTCACATAATGTGTCTGTCCTAAGTTGTACAGCTCTTGAATGCTGCTACTAGAGATAAAAATATTTTAATACAGTGATGCCAAAAAACAAAGTGGATTTACTGCCCAAAAGTAAAAAGGCAAAACAGCACTAAGCTGCTTTTATCTCCTTTACCTAGTTAATGAAAACTCAACACTGTACAAATCTAAGTATTCCAAGAATTTTAATGCCTTTGCTGCACATATTGCAGCAGTAAAAGCTGTATATGTATATGTTAAAAACCCCCAACCAAACAAAAAATTCCTTTTCTCAAAACCTCAGCTGCCCGACAAATAAAATTTTAAAAAAGGCTACAGAATGTGCATGACATGCCATCAGGTTGATGCAGAGCCATCTACTGGTAGCACAAGTCCTAAGAAGCAACAAAAACAACTTTCTAAATCCCAAATGAGACCAGCAGGATTTTGTGCCACAAAGAGGGGTTTATTAGCAGCACTTCCCATCTTCCTGAGCTGTTAGTAACATTCTCCCTGTAACATTTCAAATGGAAAACATGGTTATGTATAAAATCCTTACTTTGTTTTGTTCCATCAGAAAAGTGAATTTTCAGACAGAAGTAAACATAACAGCAGATTTAAATCAGGCCACTTATATTGACAATGAATTTTGCTTACTTCACTCCTTTCATACACTAATCCTATGAGACTAACAAGAAAAAAAGCTACCTGAACACAGGTTTCATCTGGTGATGTGCTGGCAAACAAAGTTGGTGTGTCTAGTGTATAAATTGGAAACTTTTCCAGGGAATGTATTACTGCAGCTGCCAAATCAGAAGCTTGCCCAGATCCTGGCTCTTCAATTAGTAAGAACCGTGGCCTGTAAGACGTTGGCTGGTCACGAGGATTTCTACAGCAACAAGAAGAAAAGTTTAAAAATTAGAGATGAATAGGAAAACAGACATTAAAGTTTTTTCCTATTTTTTTTTTCGCAAATATTCCCCCGTTCCACAAAATAATAAGCTGGTCTGTGAACAGGAAGACTATCAAAGCCTACTTTCTCACAAACTGGTGCTCTGCCTCTGCTAAGAAATCCTGCCAATCCCTAGCATGTCCGCTACTCTTTTGGCCGGATTAAGTAACAGCTCTTAAATTCCACAGCGGGACTGTCCGGCCAAATACCCACACAAGAGGTCAGTTTGATGGGTCAGTGCAGTGTACTCAGTTAGAACAGCAGTAACCAGTTGTAGCTTCACACTTACATCTGGCAAATATTGATCACCCCACACACACACTCTCAACTCAATCACCTAGCATCCCTCACAGCAAAACAGTTTACAGACCCAGCCATCTTACACATGGAACCATACCAGGGACAAACGTACCTGCTAAAAGTGCGGAATTCTGCCTTTTTGCTATCAGGTGTTTTATGAGTTGACTTCTCTTCAGAGATTGATGGTGATTCCTCATCACTGTCAATCACATAATTTCCTAAAATTGGATTTTAAGAAAAGAGAGGTTTGTTAACTTTCTTGTATAGTCCATATCTTTATCTTGCATCAATACATCTTCAAAATTGGTCCTGGAAAATACTTCTCTTGCATTTCATCATTTGAATGCTATTTTCTGAAGAGTTCATTCTACTACAAATCAAAGGAGATTGCACAAGTCTCTACAAAGCTGTCCTATGTCCCATGATTTGCATTGGGTATTATCTCTCTGTTAACAAAAACTTGTGGGTTATTCTCCTTAAAATAAAGATAGTTAGGAACAACTTATGTAGTTCCCAGATACCTGAAAAACATTTCTCCTGCTTAAGCATTTATTTGAAAAGAGGTGCTAATAATTTAAACCTTAGATTCTCTCTGCAAGTGATAAATGTGATTGTTAGCTACTGTCAGAAGTAGGGTGCTCTGGCAAAGAATGCATAGTTCTCAACTGCTTTTGTGAGTCACTCACAGCTCCCACCCTGCACTGTGCACACACAAAGTACAAAACTGTGCTGCCAGTACAGCTGAGAGGTTTGTGTATGTTGATTGCACAAATCACAAGCTTTTGCTTTGGCAGATTTTTAAACAAGTGGATGTAGATGTTATACCTCGCTGTTGGTCTTTCTTTAATGCAAGCTCGGCATGGGGAAATACTCTCTGCAAGGTTTGTAAAATCCTTTCCAATGTGTTTTTTAACAGTGGCTTTGAAATAGCTGATAGCGCTCGCCCAGGGGAAGGCACAACTCTCCGTGATGCTGGAACAGTCTTCTGCATGGCCACGGAAAAATCATTTGCTTTTATTTTAATTGAATCCATGTTTATCTGCAGTCTCTCTCTGCTTTCATATAGCTGAGGATAGCGATGCCGCAAAGCACAGAGACCAGTTTCGGCACATAAGGCTTTAATATCAGCACCACAGTATCCTAATAAACAAAACAAGAATCAAACGTTCTGACAGTCTCAGACAAAACAGAACTCAAGGCCAATATTTCTAAAGTGCAACACTGAAAGACTCTGTATGCAGCCAAAAATTACCAGGCTAAGAGACAATTTAAAGAGTTACTGCACTGCAGAAAAGTTCTGTTACATGGCTCACAGCCTGATATCCTGCACTCAGGCAGCAGCCTGCTGGTCAACACTTTGTTCCTGGGAAAGATGTCCCAAACCCATTCAATGTTCTGAGAGACAAAAAAAAAAATTGAAAGCAGTGCCTAACTTTGCTCCCAAGGCATGCCAATGGCCTCCTCACTGCCTCTCTCTGCAGCAAGGTACAAGAGCTCGAGTACTGCTCGATACAAGCTCAGGTTCCCTAGGACTCAAGTCACATGGAGTAACCCACACTGTTTTCAAACTCACCAACACATTCTTCAGCCAGCTCTTCAAGTAAGTTGTCCGATGGCTTCGGGTTCCAGTCTCTTGTATGAATTTTGAAAATTTCTTTTCTTGCCTGAAAACAGTTGCATTTCAGTTTGCCCTAAGTTTTCTCTTAAAAGAACAATGACAACACAAACCCACAAAACCCCTTATACCAATAAAAACACTTTTCTTATCTGCTAAACCTTTTAGTATTTTAAAGGTCAGTTTTTAATAAGCTGTCTGCTTCTTCAAGCAGGAAATTTATTATTTCTAAACTTGTTACATTAAACTCTTGCTGGGGGGCTGCAGTGAAGTAAAAGGCATTTACATCTTCCATAAAAGTCAGTTTTCATAAGTGTGACACCTAATGATTCTGAAGAGAAAATCATGGTAAAATTCTTATCTACAAATGGAGATATTTCATCACAGTAAATTCTCTCAAATTTAGCAAAATTTCGTGAAGTATTTCTTTTTACACAGATTAATTATGGCAGATTTCTGGAATTCTACCACAGTAGGGAATCATGTATTAGATCTTTTTAATGGCACCTCATTCCCTGTTCCTGAGAGCAGATGAAAACCAGAGAAAAATATTTGTGCTAAATGCATTGTTTAGTGCACTTTTACTAGCTTTCAATCCAATAAGCCTTTTATCCTTTTTCCAAGAAGTGCTGAGAAATATCAGAGATAGCCAGAGAGAAAATACAAAAAGAGGTCTCCAGTTTTGCATGCAATCTCCCCCCTTCAATATTCTTTGGTTGCAATATACCCATTTTTATACTGCTTAACTATTGCCATTGAACTAAATGCTTCCCAAGCCCTGCACCTGTGCAGTGTCCTTCACATCTTTGTCCAAGTCCCTGTCAATAACTTCCAGTGAGATCCCAACATACTTAATTTGCTCTAGCACCAGCCTTGATCAAAGTTTTTGCTACCAAGGAGGAATTCTCTCACCCTTTCTTTCACTTTCAGGATGCTATTGGAGTAGTTTATAACTAATTAATACACTCATTCTTTCTTAAACATTTCAGTTACTATCAGCATCCCATTTTCTTCACCAGTCACAGAGAAACCAAAACTAACTAGAGAACTAACTACTTGTTGAAATCACCCTAATCATATATATTCAGTGCCAGGTCTGCCCTGCACAGCACAATGCAGTGTCTCCAGATATCCCTCGTGTCCAAGCTGTACACTACAGATGGAGACTTGCACTGCTGCACAACACTGCCTTGTTACAGGGCTTTGTTGTAAAGATGGACTTTGCCACGTAAGCACTAAGGTTGCAAGGAAGTTCTGACCTCTTTGTTTGGCAAACTGAAGCGGAATTCTCGTTCAAAGCGTCCAGGTCTTCGTAAAGCAGGATCTATAGAATCCAGTCTGTTGGTGGCTCCTATTACCACAACCTCTCCTCTGCTGTCTAAGCCATCCATCAGTGCCAGAAGTGTCCCCACAACAGAGCTAACAGAAAAATATGATTTTCATTCACTGGCTCAGTACATTTTCTTCAGTTACATATAACTTTGTCCAGTGATCACTCAAAAAGGACAAGTTTTTATTGATGAGATGCTGTTTAGCATAAGACTCATTTTAAGTCATAACAAAACACAGATAAGGTAACACAGGCCTTGTGCTGATATCAAGCTCAGCAAATTGTTTTCAATTACTGTTTAAAAATCATCTGAGATTCATTTGCACGGAATTACTAATTTTCAGGAAAAATGAATGTGTCACTTGAAGTTAAATAAGTTGCCATCTTTTTTTCACAAAGATCAAGCAGCTTCTATGTAAATACAAAACATGTCCTACCTATGAATTTGGTCTTGTTTATTGGACCGTACAGGAGCAAGACCATCAATCTCATCAAAGAAAATAATTGAAGGTCGCATCTGGTAGGCCTACAGTGAAAACACGGGAATATTGACATCAGGAAAACAGCTCTATTTGAAAGAGAAAATGCATGAAAAACATCATGGTTAGAAATGCACGACCTAGATTTTTCAGACTCAGCTAGTTGAGCTAAAAGAGTAAAGTAGCATGAGTAACCAAAGATAGCAGCCTATGCCAACCCACAGAGACTGGGTGACAAGAAACAAACCATACCAATAGTTTTTACATCTATCTGGCAACCACAAGAACAGAGACAGGACTTACCTCAGTTACAGGTTCTAGAAGCGACCCTCTGTTACCAATTTAAATGACCGTGCTTTCAGCCTGCATCTCTTTTCCCTCTGATCTTAAGCCACCACCTCTTGCTTCTTGAAACATTTTTTGTGACTTTCTAGGAGGTTGTCGGGTTTGTTGTTTGGGGGGGGTGTTTTTTGGAGGGGGTGGTAGTGGTGGTGCTTTGCAGGATTTTCTTATTCCATTTACTAATCTTTCCCAATACTTCTCAAGATTTCAAGCCCCTAAAACTCCACTGAAAAAGGAAACAGTGGCAATCCCATTTCAGTGGAAGGAGATGACAAAACATAAAAAAGAGTTCTTGCTGACCATAGAAAATTAATTCCAACTCAGACAGAACAAATGGCACATTTCAACCTTACCTGCTCAAACACTAAACGAAGCTGTCGTTCAGATTCTCCTATCCATTTACTCAGGCACTCAGCACCTTTTCTCATAAAAAAGGTTACTCTCATATCACCTTGACTGCATTCATTAGCAAGTGCACGAGCAAGCAGTGTCTTTCCAGTCCCCGGTGGACCATAGAATAGACAGCCTCTGCAATTTAAAAAAAAAAAAAGTTCACAAAAGAAGAAAACATCATGGAAAAACACCTATTACAAACCCTATCCTTAAAATACACAACTCTGCTCTCCTAAACAACACACCTCATGGATAAGACAGCAGTAACAGCTGAAGTGAGAGAAAAGTCAGAAGTGTTCCTACACAGTCCTATACGGCAGCAAACAAAATCAGTAAAGAATGTAATGTAGAAATATAAAACCTTGAGAAAAGCTTGCAGCACCCCAAAAGCACATTTTCAAAACTTCTGACAATCCAGCAGAGGTGGCTGGAGCCATACAAGAACAAACTTCCAATGCAGAATCTGAGACTAGGCTAACTTAGGAATCACTCGTTCATTTTTCAATGATGCATTCCATATTCATTCTTGTTTTCACACATGGCAAGATTTTATTGTAAAATATTTAATTCTCCCTTAAAAAGCTCTGAGTTACTGGAATTGGTTTCCCTTTGCTGGTGATAAAGGAAGACGTATTCTAAAGCTGGAAAGATATTCTGCATTTCTGCACTTACATCAACTAGAAAAACCAGTATGTTGCTGTTTCAAAAAAGAATTTCAATGAATAAAGAAGCAAAGCACAGAAATATTTTCTTTCTATTTTGAAATACTTTTAAGGTTACTGAAGGCAAAGAATTTTAGGTCCTAGTTCAATAGGATATTGAATATATAAAGCTAACAATAAAATCACTGATTTTTTTGTAACTCAGAAGCCACTCAGCTGTGTAAAAAGAGGACAGATTCTTCTTCAAGCAAAACAAACACTGCAAGTTTCTAGTTCCATGCCTTACCAGTTGTAAAAATGATACTTGAGAACTTGGAAAAAAAAAAAAAAAGAGTTGGTGGCGGAGTCAAGTGGACTTTCACTCAACAAACATTTGACTACCAGTAGAAAGTACTTCCTGCATACAAACTAATCAAGTCCATTTACATATAGAGCTTTAAAGAAAAAATCCCTAATTCCACCTTTGAAAGGCAAGACACTTTGAAATTATAGTCTCACCACACAGTAAATCTTTGGACCTACAAAAATACTGGATTCTATCAATTTTTTTAAATTTCATTTTACTACTGTTAAAAAAAAAATCAACACTGCTGAGAATTTTTAAGCATGAAAACATATTGATGGTCCAGCTGAATTCTCCTGAAAATAGGTAAATTAGAACTTAGGGTTTTAAATAGTGTCTGTTACCTTGGAGGGTCAATTTTCAATCTCTCAAAGATTTCAGGATAAAGCAGTGGAAAAATGACCATCTCTTTTAAAGATGAAATGTGGTCAGAAAGACCAGCCACGGCATCAAACTGTACCTAAAGATGAAGCCAACAGAACACATTTTATATGTTAAAGAAAGCTGCATCCTTGATAAGGTTCCATGAGAAGCTGGATTGCTTGAAAGTAAACCGTAAACCAAGGGAGTTGTAGATGGCCCATTACTGGAAGCTTTCATAAATACTGCAAATGTCTCACTGACACCATGAAGTAAAAATACTTACTGAACCATCTATTTGCATTTGCTCCACACCAGCCAAACTTCCTACCATTTTCATGGTATCCCTGTCAGCTCCCGTTAAGGTGCCTTTCTGAAAGCTGACCAGAAGAGATCTGATTTGAATTAAGGAGGAAAAAAAGGTGCTTTCTAACTTACAATGCAGATAGAAGATTTTTGATTTTTCTAATGATAGCAAGTGAATGCAGAAGACCTTATAAATCAGCATGAACTTCCTAAATAGTTAAATATTCATTCCAACTTCTTACATTTAATGGCTATGAGTAGATAAAGGAAAACAGTCACTCCAGACATTAAACTGAGTTAATTAACAACTCTTAGCATGTATGAGTATCCATGCAGGTCAACACAGCACATATAGGAATGCAAGTTTACAACAATTATTCCATATGTGGAGACCATGAACTGACCTTGATTAGTATAATGAAAGAACTCTTCCCCTTCCCAAACACACTGACATCTTTCAAATAGTTTTAGCTTTTACCTTCAAAAAGTTACAGCCCAGGAGAACACTTATTTCAGTGGGAATTAACATTATAAAGGCTGCCCACTACTCCTGGACTTTGCTGAGGACTTTGGAATATGTGTGCCAGAAGATACACGTCTGAAAGACGTCAGGCTGAAAACTCATTTGTTAGACTGTTATTAAATTAATATTTCTAGAGCATTTGTTAAGTAACAAAACTTATTTCCCTGACTTACAACATTTTCTCTTATAGTAGTTTTCTTTCTGAAAAAACAATGGTAAAGCACAGAAGCAGTAAACTTTTACATCAAGAAAATACATCAAAGTGTGTATCTCTACCTTTCCTCCCATTCCCACCCAGAAATCAAGCTTCTTATTAAAAGTCAATTCTAAAAATCCAGTTTTAGAGACTCCATTTACAGCTGTTAATACCAACAGGTATGATTAAATATTGCCACCTTTTAGAAAGGGTACAAGACAAAGATGGTAACACTTCACAGTTAGGCATATACAAAGTGTTCCCAGGCAGACTACTCCCTCCCCTATTTTCCAATTTCATTAACCTCATTAAATTTCTCTTCTTCCTCTGCATTTCAAAATCCTCATCATCATCAGAAGAGGAAAGGGCATCACTGCTGAAGACTCCATATCTCTGTCTGCAAACATTCAAACAAGTGAAAAATTAAAATGCACCCTAAGTAATACCAAAACTTAAGGTAACACTATCTCAGAGTTTACTTTGAAATCTAGTAAGTTTTCAGATCACTGGATTTTTTATCTGATTTCAAAGTACATTATGTGATTTTGCTTGTGATAGCAATATTTGATTTTTCTTAGGAAGGTAAAATGTTTCTCTCTCTCAGACACACAAATCAAGTTTCGCTTGGCATTACGTAGCCACTCTATGAAACATCAACACTTTACACTTATTTAAAAATCTGACTTCAAAACCCCTTCCTTCCATAATTGTCTGCTTTCAAGGATGCTAAACAAAGTGTTCCTATCTAGCAAGGGAAGGCATTCTCTGTGCTCTGTTTACATGATCTGACACCCCTTTGTCATTACTACTGCAATTCATAAATTAGATTTTCATTTAATATTTTTCTTGTTTAAGGATAGTTTCATACAGAAACATGAACTGATTCCAAAGAGACATCGGAATCAGTGTTTGAGTAATTAAAAAAAAAAAAAAAAAATCCATTAACACTTTCATACAGGCTCTCCCTCAACTAAATTGTCTTTGGTTTTAGGAAAGTAATTTTCATCTCTCGAGAATAAATAATCTAAGGTTCTCAGAGGAAGATTCTGGCTTCAGTTCCAGAACAAATGAATTTCAGTTACACAATCTCAGCCACAACCCTCATCATCACCTTATCAGTGACCATAAATACTGCCTTTTCAAATAAAATCTGATGGCTAGTAAAAAGAATGGCCTCCCCCTGCCAGTGTTTGTTTTCTTTATACTCTCAGACTACCACAATAATAATACCATTTATCTGTAGTTGCCACTAGTCCAAAATCCCTTGAAAGCATTGAGTCATGTGACAGCACTATTGAGAAAGAAGAACTATCACTTAACCATACACAAACCTTTTATTCCCTTTGCATGAATCTCTCTCCGAGACAGATGAAGATGGGACTGAAGAATCTGTCTCACATTCTCTAGGTTCTATGGAAAGCAAGGGATTTAGAATAATGTTACAAACAAGTTTAAGATAAAGTGGGATAGTCAAAGAGGCAGAAAACAGGATGTGTATCACCCATCTCCAAGTTCAGGGGAAGTTTCAAGGCAGGCGGGGGTTGATCAGTGCAGAGAAGTGAAAAAACACCTGATTTTTAAGGAGAACTGTAAAACACATGAGTAAGATTATAAAGTCTCATTAATTACTACTCTTTCAAGGCTAGATAGGTCTTTTTTTACTGGAAAACAATAAGGATCCCAAATAGGAAAAAAATAGAATCCGCACAGGGTACAGACATTTAAAAGTTACTGGCAGAATGAAGGTAAGAAATTTAAAGTTGAGTGTGTGCATGTATTTCCATTAAAAAAATCTTGCTTCCATGCAAGAAATTAGCTCTTAAGAAAAACTGTGCCCATAACCTATTTTCCAGTGTATCTTGATAGCACTCAACAAAGCAAAGCTTTTTCCTTTTGCTTCACGTCCTTATGATGAAATTACTGCATAGAACATTAAACTCTTTAAGTACTGTTGCAAATAATTATATATTCAAAATGCCCTACATGTCAGGTATTTCCACCTGTCCACAGCCTTTTATCATGCATGTGTTTTGGAAAAACACTGGGGTTTGGGACTTTTTTGTCCAAATACCTATGAGCTCTTTACCAGTACAGCTCCAGAATCTGTGGCTATGGCTTGTAATGTCAAGAACAACACAGATTTTGCAATAGACAAAAAATACCCAGTAGTTCAGTCCATTTCAATTGCTTAAGAAAAAGCTTTTGGCTAGGGCATAGTCAAGGAAATTTAAAACAGAACTAGCCTACAATGCTACCTGGATTTTCAGTTGTTTCTTCACCAGTTGTTTCCATATCTAGACTTTCCTAATTAAAAGAAACAGGAAAAATCAGACACAAACATGCAGAAAACCTGTGGGCATATCTGGTGCCTTTATAGTATCATTTTCAAGGCACTCCATATATGCAAAAGATTAAATTAACACATTGGGAGAGAGAATAGGAACACCACTCTGGAACCCAGGATTAATAACAAGGATTTCTACTCTAAAATAGGGTTTAGTAGGATGTGAAAGTTAAACACTTGACCAGATATAAAACTGAGTGTTATCAATGAATACCTGTTTAATTATCCAAGAATGTGGTAGAACCCAGGAGAAAGCAATTCTTAGCAGAAAAAAACCCCAAAACATACTGGCATTTGAGAGATGATTTAGAAAGTGCCATGATCAATTCTGGTTGAAACAAACCACAAAGGAATTTATATCTGACCAAAACCAACTATGAAAGCAGGCTATGGATATGGTCAAAAAACAAAGTGCCTGGACACTGAGGCACAAGAAGATAGTGGACTAACTTGATTTAATAGAGCAAAACCAAGACAGAGGAAATATGATTGATTAGTATCTATCATTTTAACATGAGTTCCTCTTGGGACAGGGGACTACTTGAGCTCACAGGCAAGGCTGGCACAAGAACAAACACAGATAAAGCAGGTATCAGTGAATTCAGTTTTTAGTAAGATTTGAATGAAAACCCAAGCCCTGAGACAGCTATTTGTAAAAAGCTGGGGGTTTTATTTTTGTCCATTCAAAAATCATAAGGCAATTCAGCAAGCATAGTATAAGATGTGTTTCAGCATATCACTGCTCTTTCATGTCTTCTGCAGAAGGTATTTCCTCCACCTTAGAACGTAGCTGTAGCATGACTGTAATAGTAAGATGTCAAATTATAATTAGAGAGCAAGAATAAAATACTACTTTAGACTACATTATGCTTTGGAAAAAGTTTTTTTCAGCTAAATTAAAATTATACCTAGATAATTTCTTTACGTAAAATGCCGTTCACTTAGAAAAAAATAGTAAATTAAATTAGTATCTGTTTCTTCCATGCAGTGGAACACCCCACAGTCTCCCATTCTTTGCTGTCTAGGCGTCTTTTCCGTGTCACCCTTTTTTTTGCAAGACTGCTTCTGCAGTACTAAGATACAAAGTTGACATGTAAGAGCAAAGATAGGCAAGAACAAAAATATCCCATTGAAAACAACACACATAGTCAGCATGATATTTTAATATAGTGTACACAAAGCAAGAATCATTGACACTTAGCCAAGTTTTTTTAACACTACTCAAAAATTAGGTCAAATGTTTACTTTTTTTATAGAGAGATTTAAAAACAAGTGTTTGAGGATTTGCAAACATACATTGTTTTCCAGTTATTTTCCCCTCTTGCTGAACACAGTACAAAATTAATCTCATTTGGTAGGAAAAAAAGATAATTCTGAAGATCATAGGAAGATAACAAAAAGAAATTATGGCAATTTTTCATAGTACTTAAGTTGCTCTGCATGATAGCATTAAGTCATTTTTAGTTCACAGCCATCCTCAGAAAACAGGCTGCTTATTCTTCTCTTAACTGGAATTAAGGTCTCATGTTGATTTTCCACAATTATATATGTTAGAAAAAAAAATCTTCCTGATGATACACTTTAAAAATATTTCAGAAAACAATGTCAATCTGGGATTCACAAAGATAATTAAGTCCCAGACACACATGCAGAAATACTAGGACTGCTTCACTTTGTATTCAGTTTTCTGCCATTTCTTAACAGGACATTATAAAATTATTAATAAGCATGAAAGAAAAGTTAATTAAATATGAAGGCGCTTCTGGTGCCAAGATCAGTTTAAAGGGCAAGTCAAATCTACTGAAAGTCACAACATGACTTGATCATTTCAGTTTACAAGAACCAGCCCACACATAAAAGATGCTCTGGCGTGAAGATCTCTCTACAACTGGCAATCCCAAAATATAGACACCAGTGGCCAATTCAAACATTGGCTGTGTCCAAAATATTTACACATGAAGCACCTGACAAATACATCCTCCTGTGCAGTCTTTGAATTGTATATCTTAAAACAAGCCACAAGCAGGAGACACTACCTGACCAACTGCAGTGGAATGTTTATGGAATGTTTGTCAGGTTGCTTGGCAGTGCCCCCGCAAAGTTCCAAGCTTGATCATGCCCAACCCCCAAGTCCCTGGTGGGACTCTGCTGTGGAGGGCACCTGATGCCCAACACTTGATAATCACGGAATCACAAAATGGCTTGGGTTAGAAGGGACCTTTAGCAACCATCTAGTTCAACACCCCTGCCATGGACAGGGACACCTTCCACTAGGCCAGGTTGCTCCCAGTCCCATTCAGCCTGGCCTTAACACTTCCACAGGTGGGGCATCCACAGGCTCTCTGGACAACTTCATCACCTTCTCAATAAAGACACTGTATACATAGTGGCATTCAGGGAGGTTTCAGCCCAGCCACTGCATGCGCTTACCACTTGCTGCCAGGAACAACAGTATCTTCTTCTGCTCAAAAGAAAGTCCCTAGCCAATATTACACCATAGCACAAAGGCTTGCTAATAAGGCTCATTTTAGTAATTCTGCATGATGAAAAAACCCAACTTACTTTGTTATAAGATTGCAAAACAAAATAGATTGATTTGTAGTGGTGTAAAACTTCGTTGAAGTCTACAGCTTCAACAGACCTCTAAATCCCAATTTTCTTCATCCCTCAAGCAACCAGTATCACAGAAAATATAATGTGAAGATGGTTGGATGGGATTGTATAGTAGGTTGACCTTGACTGGAAGTCAGGTGCCCACCAAGCCACTCCCAGGGTGACAGAGGAGAGGAAATAAGATGGGAAACAACTAGTAGCTTGAGAAAAGGCAGTTTACTAAAGCAAAAAAAAGAAAAGTGAAAGTTTGTGCAGCTCAGCAGTAGCCAAAACACTGGTGTGTTATCAGTACCTTTCCAGCTACCAATGCACAGCACAGCACTGTGAGGGCTGCTGTGAGAAAATGAACTCTATCTCAGGAAGACCCAATACAGATTACTTTCCATAAACACAAATGAATTTGCATTAATTCTGCTATGCAACTTTAATTATTTATTGATTAGTTTCATATTAGCTGTTCCATTATTTTTCCAAGGATTTTCTTTTTATTTCTGCTGTACAGTGGCGGAGTATTGCCTATGATTTTTTTTTTTTTGTAAAGCAGTCAACACAGATGGAGTTAGCATGATGTATAACTACAAGCAATTTTTAAAAATAGGACTGATAATTATTTCTTTTTTTAAGTTGTGTTTTTAAGACGATAAAGGACAAAAGAAAGATAATGCAGACATACATAGAAATACTGTGATAGGAACCAAGAAAAACAGCTGGGGAGGTTACATGTCAAACTGGGCCAGTACAGTATTGAAAGAAAAGATCTACATTTTATCTTTATTTGTTGTGCGGTTGAACTTATGAAAGTATGAATTAAAAGAATTATTAAGTCAAAGGTAAAGAAATTATCTAAAAATTTTAATTAATGTCTGATGTATTCTAGGACTAAACCAGTCACACTTCTAGATAGTATTTTCTGAAGTATGTTCAAGTAGGAAAGCAGCTGAGACCCACTAGTGCCACTGAAACAAGTTGTAATATTAAAATAATGAATTGCCCTTGGCTGGAGTAGTTAATACTAGTTATAATATTGAATTCCGTTCTGTACAATTAGGGTTTGAAAATCTGGAATGATCCAGCAACAATAAGAAATCTTTATAAATTTAATTCTGTATTTGCTTCCTTGTGATTTCACATCCAAAAAATACCACGCAAAAGAAAGGCTGCATTAAGAGAACACCAGTGACTCATTCAGGAGATCAGAAATATCTGAGATTGCTTTTATAGTGTTAATTCAGCTCAGCTGCATGAATACCTTTTCAGGTCATTTAATGAGAGGGTTTTTTTCAGAAGATCCCCATCTCGCTTGGATCTGGGAATACGTGAACAGTTTGTGTCGAAGAAGACGCTACATGTGAGGTAGCCAATCCCTCATTTGCTGTAGAAGAGTAATCTGATACAGTGAATGAGGTAGCACTTGCAGAACAGTTGCTGCATAAATGAATTTGAGTATTCAGAAAAATTCAAACTTCTCTTGCTCTATAAAATCCATGACCATACTGGAATAATTTAAATTATAATTTTAAAAAATTGTCGTTAATTCTGTTTTCCTCATTTTCTATACCCCATTTTAAACCCTCTCAGCTTGGATTGTGGAGTCTTAAAATCTCATTGTTGTAATTTAACATTTCATAGACTTAGATCTAAAAGGAATTGCAGCTATCCACAGTTAGTCAGAAGCTGAGCTTTAGGATACCTGCTCTTCACCTAAACCAAAGTGACTGAGATAACTTGTCCTTCTTTCCTCTTTTAGTATTCTTGGAACTTAATTCTAGAGGATTATTGGCACTCTAAACTTATGAATTACTATGAAATACCAGGTGCAAGATACTTCATCCTAGGCATCCAAAGTCAGTGAATAATTCTGGCTATACTTTGTTTCCATCTAAAATATGGTATGAATGGATATATGAATGCCCTTTATTTCAGATTACATTTTATTAGGACTTTCTAGTTCCCTAATATGTTGAAACTGCGAAACCTCTGAATTTGAAGTTTGTATCCTTAACAGATACATGCTCCAATTACCCAAACATACCCTGACATATGTATTCACTAGGTACCCAACAGCTTATGGAATTAAGTGTCTAAACAAGCTCAAGTAGATGTAAGAAATTACACATCCAATTGAGCAACTTCCCCCTGATGCTTGCTTTTTCTAACCATCTGGTCTACAGCACAGTATTATTGTCACACACACACTATTTTTGCCTTATGATTTCCACTTTGATTTAATATTAAAATATGTGTTTAAATAAACTACTAGATAAAGATCAGTTGAAAATCTGTGTCACTGCCAGGCACCACACCTGCATTTACAAATCCCAGGTTGGTGCTTTTGTCACAGTAAAATCCTTCCTTCCTTTTATTACTCAGTAGAATTCAATTCTTAAAACATTACTGCTGTAAAACTTTGTTGAGTCTTGTGATTTTTTAAAATTTAAATAGCAAGAGAAATTATTTTTCCAATAGCAATGCTGAATGAAATTACAGATTGATTCTTATCTTGCTTTCAACAGGATCCAATCTCTAGCTCAGCTTCTCACTTTCACAGACTTTACTCCCTACAGCAATTTAAATGGCCTAAATTTCACTTCAAATTTTCATTCTGTGTACATCACTACCTGTGAGAAAAGGCACTTTCTTCATGTACTTGTTTTCATTTGTGCAAACTCAAGTCTCCTTAAACATTCAGTTTAACATTCAGTTGGTTCCCAGCTTTATGGAAAAGTACTCTATACCTTGGGCAGTTATGAATAAAGTCTTAATCCATCATTCTGATCCCTGATTTTTGATAGATAAATGCATTGAATACTCTAGCAAGAACTGTTTCACCAATCCAACCTGCAGCAAACCAGAGCACGACGGTGTAAGGGAGATGTTGGGCTGGGGCCATCTACTGGTTGTGTTGCTGAGATTTAATGGATGAATTTGAAAAACTGCTTTACACGTGTAATTCTATTGCACTTATAAAAATAACAGCATATATTAATAGATTAATCACTTAAGTGTGTGATGTTTCTTGTATAATGGTTCTTTGCTTTTAGGATTAAATATTCCATGAACTTAATATGGCCCAATTATCAAAAGAAAAACAATTTATTTATCTTGCTTTCATAAACAAAAAGAAAATGGGGGGGGAGGGGAGGAAGGGGCCTCTTGCTTCCCAATAACACCAAAAACAAAATGTGAAATAAAGGAATCTTAATGCC
Organism: Falcunculus frontatus; assembly: GCA_013398115.1. NCBI lineage: Eukaryota > Metazoa > Chordata > Aves > Passeriformes > Falcunculus > Falcunculus frontatus. The sequence goes on along the minus strand of VZRV01003363.1, from coordinate 303,902 downwards.
AAGACTAAAACAATTTAGTAAAGTAATCCGCATATTTTTAATATTATTGCTGTGATGAAGAGGGCCTCTTTTTTGATACTTTGTAAGATTTCATCCTGAATTTGTATGTGTTGTTCTGAAATAGCTAAAATGCTAAAATGCAGAGTTTTTTGGGGATTAAAAAAGATGTGTCAAAGGGGAGAGATGGGCAGTACCTGAAATCCATTTACCCACATATTATGGGCCCCTCAAAGACACTCAGGATTGGGTGCTGTGCTGGTTTTGGTTGGGCCAGAGTTAATTTTCTTCACAGTGGCTGGTGTGGAGCCGTGTGTTGGATTTGTGCTGAACACTGGAACGGTAACAGAGGTGGTTTTGCTATTACTGTGCAGAGCTTGCACTCAGCAACCTGGTTCTGCTGTTGTTTATCATGGTAATTTCAAGCTCTGATCCACCTTCCTGTCAATTTCTACTACAAAACTCACAAAATGCCTGCTCAATTAAACATTAATGCATAATAATCTAATTTTTTATGTCCACCTGGTTCATGTCAAACACTGAGAATTTTGACTCCTGAGATTATTAGCACCATGATGAAGCTGTGACAGTTTCAGGCTTGCCATTATCCTCAAGTACTACCATGCAAATGTGAGTAATTTGTCCAGTCAGAAGAACTCATGTCCTTGAACCTGTTATTGTAGATACACATGCAAAAACACATCTGAAGGCTTACTACAACACAAGCTTACAATTATTGCCAAATATTAAGTCTCTTTCAAAGTGCAAACGTAAGTCTTGCATTCTACTAATACAGCTGTCCAAATAGAAGATATCTTTTAAGTTAAATTATGTGTTTTCTTGTTTCTTTGACCTCAATTTATTTATGCCACAGCAAAATTCCTGTGGGTGCAATTTAGCGTGAGCACAGGTGTCAGAGGCAGTGAAGGCCCATCAGCTCATTCATCCTCCTCTCTGATACCACACTGTTCCTCCCTGGAGTGAAATAAAGCTCAATTTAAAGCCTTTCATCAGATCTACCAGAACATTGCTTGACCCTCCATCACGTGTCTGAGAGGAAAACTCTTCTGCCCTTCAGCATTTGCCTTAAATTCAGCCCTTCGTAGACAACCTTCTTCCTCCTTGGGTTTTACGTTTTAGCATGTACAAAGGGTTGCCTTCTCAGCTAGATACACTCCAACTAATACTGGCCCTCTTCTCTTTCCATCCTGGGCTTCGTTGCCAAGTCGAAGCTTCTATTTTTCAGTTTTTCCAGGCTCTAAAACACTGCCATGCCCTCCCTCCCTTCCTTCAGCAGCCTCCTCTCTCCAGAACCCACATGAAGACGCGCTTAGAGAAGCCCTTCCTATCACACATGCAAGAATACACCCTCGTTTCGCCTTTGACTCCGCCAGGAGCGTGGGACACGGCAGCTCTCAGAGCCACCGCTCCATAAGGGACATCCACTGCCTCAAGTTCCCGACATCCGCCGCTAAAGGCCATTTACAGACTAAACCAAGCGCACCCCGACGACGGCCCGGGCCGAGAGGGGCGGCCGCGCTGATTGGCTGCGGCTCGGCGGGTGGGGCGGGGCTGGGCGGGGCGGCCGGGCTGATTGGCTGCGGCGCGGCGAGCGCGGTGCAGGTCGGGTCCGGCAGCCGTTGGCGCGCGGTTTGAAGATGGCGACAGCTGCCGGGAGCGCGCCGGGAGCGATGGACGGCGGCAGCAGCAGCTCCGTCAGCAGCTCCGTCAGTTCGGCCCCGCCGGCGGCGGTGGAGGCCGTGGCCGCGGAGTGGATGCTGGAGTTCGCCTGCTCCTGCCTGTGCCGGCACTTCTCGGAGCAGGAGGGGCCGGAGTTCCGGCGGTGGAGGGACGTTGCGCAGGGTGAGGGGCGGCGGTTCGGGGCGTTCCGCGGCGATCGGGGCTCTCGGACAGCCGCTCCCGGGGCAGCGAGTCCGGCGGGGCCTCAGCGGCAGATGCCTCCAGCACGCCGAAGGGTGCGAGTGCCAAAGCACTCGTATGCTCAGCTCTTTCGGGGGCTTCAGTAGATCCCCGCGCTACCGGGGAGCCTCTCGAGGGCTTGAGTGGTCTCGGCAGCACTCGCACACGGGGAAAATACAGCAGTGCTAGAAATATTTCAGGGAACTATAGGCTGGCAGACAGAGATGGGATGAAATGAAGTCTGGCGACTGGATTTTGAATGGAAAAACATATATTTAAAATGAGAAATAAACTTTAGAGTGAGAGCAGTTGATAACTAGAAGTAAATGTCTAAGTCTCAGGTAAATTTGATGGATTTATGATCCTTTCTTCTGTAAGAAGCAGTTTTCCCGAGGATACCAGGTTAGAGCGTTGGGGGATATTTTGTCTCTCTGTGTATATTCTTGCCTCAAGTGAATGTAGTAGCATGACTTTTTAAAATTTCTGCAAAGAATGGAATGCAATGGCATGCAGAATGATTACTATGTAAATTGATAAGGGATATGGTAAGAGGTAAGAAATCTAAGGATAACTTCATAAAGTACTTTGAATGGAGGTCTGCCAGATTAAATTATTTATGTTGCTTCTTGATGTGTGGCCTTGGGACTGCCAACTCAGAAGGAGAATTGTACTGACGTTTCGTGAAGGTGGGAAGCAGAGACACTGTCAATGCAGAAGCAGGTTGGAATTATCTCCTGAGAAGAACTGGGAAGACTGAGGACTGGATTAGTAAAAACAATTAATTAAATTGTACAGAATGCAAGGTCATATAGAAGTAAGAAGTAATAGCAAATTTTGAACTTGTTCCTACTCTGCTCAGCAACAGAGGAAAGAATTTGGCACGCTAAGATTATAAAGTCAGTACTGTAAAAGTCTTTGGGAAAAGCTAAGTACAGTCGTAAGATTGCATTAGAAAGGTCAGTTCAAACTGAAGCAAGTTCAGAAAGGTAGGAAGGCAGTGGTTGCAGATGATATCCAGAGGCTCCTTTGAACCCCAACTATTCTGTGATTCACTTTCCATTTTGAATGTTTCTGTATTATGCTGTGAAGATGAATTACTATATCCAGCACATTAGCATAAGAAATTCACAGTAACCCGCGTCATGGGAATAATCTCATGGTAGCTCCCATGTTAAAATATGTAATAATCCTTGTGACCTTCCAACCTTGCAAGGAGGATTTCCCTTGCAAATTGACATTTCTGAGTAAGCTTTCCAGGTAGCTTTTACTGTTTGAGTTCTGTAAGTTGCTCTAGCAACTAACTAAACAACTAACTAAAAGTTACTAGTCTGCCTGTCGCTCATGGTTTGTGGCCATTCCATGGAAGTGCTCTTTGGAGCAGAAGCTGTCCTTTGTAGTAACCTACTTACCAAAAAGAAAACCTAAATTTGATACTATGGTCTTTGGATTGGATTAATATAAGCCTGTGATTAAATCTGCTGCCTCTTCAGAAAAGGATATTTTCTTCCGGTCAAGCTCTTAAATATGAAGTTGTTTTAGCACGGAAGAATATTAATTAAGTGTGCTTCATTGGTTTCGTAAGGAATTAGAAATTTAGTGAAATCTGATAACACAGTGTCTAGTAGTGTCTAGCCACACTGTGGCAGTGCTGGAGCAAGTCTGACTTAACTTTTCTCTTCTTTTCCAGCTCTTATTAATGGCCTCTCCCAAATACCTCCACATCAGAAAAAACCAGTATATCTCTGTCAGCTTTTGATACGAGTTGCACAAGGAAAAAACCTTGGTAAATACTCAGATTCTTTTTTTCACTTGCTTTAAAATATTTGCATGAACTTGTACGGAGGTGTATTAGATATGCTTTCACATAGCCTTTACTGTGCATATCTATACATATTTTTCTATATAGATATATCTATAAATAATTAAATTGAATAAATTCCACTTTTTGGACTATCTTTATTCCATATGTGACTGAGCTGTCTGCAGGACTGGTGTTACTCTGTGCTGACTGACTTAGCTGTATGGAGTTTGAGTGACCATATTCTTCTTAAATTACCAGTCTTTTCTTGTCAGGGTAGTATCAACAAAACAAATATACTGGAAAGGACTGTCTCGCTCTTAGTGAGCAATACTTGCAAGTTTAAAGCTCAGGATATGTGTTCCTTTCTGCACATTTAACTCTAGAGGTTAAAATAGGACAGACAGCAGGAATATGGATGAAAAAGATGACTGCCCATGTTTCCTACAGTAAGACTTTCAGCTGGCAGCAAGTCCTTGGGGCTCTTATTCACTACCATATCTTCTGTTTCGCTACATTTTCAACTTGTTGGTTTAGCCAAGATGATTTTGTTTGAGTTTCTGGAAGACTTTAATTTTTTTTTTTTTTACTGTTTGATAAAACTCATTGGAATTTAAAGACTTCAGAAGCAGTCTTGAAAGCATAAGCATGGAAGAAAAAAGTGTATTCTAGCCTAGCAATGTCACAAAGTCTTGTTTTATACAATTAAATTTCCTATGTTGCTTGTCAGGTATTATGTCACCTTGATATAGTTTTGCTGGAGAATCAAATTCTAATATATAAAATAGTTCATTGTATACAGATTATGAAATTTTTGTGATAATGCTGTAAATTATATTATTGTATATAACACTTGAGAATATGACTTCATTGTGTGTTTTTATCTAATCAATGTAGAGAATGACCTGTGTGGTAAGGAAGATTGCATGCGTGTAGTGGGTATTACATCAGGTGTAGCTGCACAATGTACATGGAAAGCTAATATATAGCAGCTTTCCTTTTTTTTTTTCTAGCTATTAAAATATTTGATCTGGGCTGATCACACAGAGTAGGCTGTTTCAGATGTCGGCTATCTAAGAGCTAAATACTTTGGTTTTACACTATTAAAATAAACAGTATGAAGTGTCATGTTACTTGATTGAGACAATAATTAGAGAAATACGTGGGGTTTTTTTAGTTATGTGTATATATGCACATAATACTGTTTGAAATTTCACTGTTTGACTTACTGTAGTGGGTATGAAATAATTTTTCTCTCTTCGGTATTGTGTCAATTGTTTATCTTCTGTCTTAAAAATACTTAATGAAAGGAGTAAGTTATTGAGAGAGATTCTTCTGATACCATAAAATGAAGGCATAAGTGAGGCTGTAGTTCAGTGAACATCTTGAATTAAGCTGACAGGGCCATGGCAAAAAGCACTTGTGCACCTGCCAGCTCCTCCTGCCTCTGTTAAATTGGCACACTCACCTGTGCAGGTGTGCAATGACCAGACTGGGAAGCTGCTTGAGAGTGTTGAGGGGATGATTATTTGGCTAGGCTTGATTTCTGCCAGAGCCTATCACTGATCCTTTGCTGGGAGTTTGCACAAACCTTGGTGTTGGCACAGCAGTACTCTGGCATGGAAGGTTGCTTCTTCTTTTTCAGTGACACTCCTGTGTGGACCTGTGTGAGTTTCCCTCTTGGTTTAAGCACTTCAAATACAACAAAAAGTTAAGACATGGAAATAGTGATAGACTCAGGAAAAAAAACCCCTACTTAGCATGGTGATTACATTACAAAATTAATAGCATCAATATCAAATGTTGTGATATGTGATGCTAATGTATTATTAATGCCAGCCCAAATACCTAATGCTGAACTCAGCACTATTGCAAGTAGCATTTTAAGTGAACAATAATTAGCTGACACATATCGCCTGAAAATGCAACAGTAATGTTATTAGCAAAGATAGGAAGAACCAGTCCCTCTGAAAAGAAGACAGTTGCTTCAGGTTTCTTAAACGCACCTAAAAATTGGGGGAAAAGTATTCGAAATTGTATAATACATACTACTTTATTGCATATAAATAATGTAATCTATTTAACTTTATCCTTTAATTTTTATAAGTACTTTGGTTTTTTCCTCCTCTAAGGATTAAAGTTTGAAAATGATAAAAGAATTTCACCTTTGGAATCTGCTCTGTCTTTCTGGACTTTACTTGAAAGGGAAGAAATGAACCTGGAAAAGCTTCATGGAGATATTCGTCGCTTGATTCAAATTCAGGTCTGTGTGACTTACTCATAATCCTTCAGGATGCCACCCACTCACTGGGAATGAGTAGCTGGAAAGCTGCCTGGCAGGAAAGGACCTGGGGGTGGTGGTCAACAGCAGCTGAACATGAGCCAGCATGTGCCCAGGTGGCCGAGAAGGCCAATGGCATCCTGGCCTGTATCAGTAATAATGTGGCCAGCAGGAACAGGCAGTGGTCATTCCTCTGTACTCAGCACTGGTGATGCACCTCGACTCCTGTGTCCAGTTCTGGCCCATTCAGGGCAAGAAAGACATTGAGGTGGTGGAGGGAGTCCAGAGAAGGGCAGCAGAGCTGGTGAAGGGTCTGGAGCACAAGTCTTATAAGGAGCAGCAGAGAGAGCTGGGATTGTTTAGTCTGTAGAAAGGGAGGCTCAGGGGGGACCTTATCACTCTCTACAACTGCCTGAAAGGAGGTTGTAGCCAGGTGGGAGTTGTTCTCTTCTCCCAGGTGACTAGTGACAGGACGAGAGGAAATGGCCTCAAGTTGTGCCAGGGGAGGTTTAGATTGGTATTAGAAAAAGCTTTTTTCACACAAAGGGTGGCACAGCATTGGAATAGACTGCTCAGGAAAGTGGTGGGGATGCTATCCCTGGAAGTGTTTGAAAAAACATGTGGATATGGCACTTGATGACATGGTTTAACGGTGAACGTGGTGGTGGGTGCTAGTTTGGTAGTTGAACTTGATGACCTTAAAGGTCTTTTCCAACCTTAAAGATTCTATAATTCTGTCCTGCTAAAACAGAGCCCCTTCTACAAAAAGCTTGGGCTATGAGCAGACTGAACTGAATTTTCAGTTTTAGTACAGATAGATCTGTAGAGGGTACCTTTTTCTATCTCATGTGGTTCCTGTTTGTACCAGCTCAATTGTTTCAAAAGCTGCCAATCTGAAAAAAATAGGTATCAGTTGAAATAAATTTCAAAACTAATTTCAGAACTGACTGTTAGAAGTAGGTTAGTGTTGGTAACCCTTAAATACATAATCATCTGAATTTTGTGAGCCTTAGAAAACTGTAGAATTGTGACTTCTCCTGTTTTTTCTGAATCTCAGGTGGAAAGTATTTCATCATATCTTATATTTCTTGTAGATTGTAGCAGTCCATATGGAAAACAGGTATTTCAAGGAAGCTGCTGAAGTTCTTGAAAGGCTATTTACAGACTCTGAATCAGATAAGGTATTAACTTGCTTAATTTGCATTAAAAGCTCTTGATTTTCAGAGGAGAAAGAGGGGAGTCGATTTCCAAAGCTAGCAAATTCTACGTGCATAGCTTCCATCTCAGTATTTTCTGTGCAGTCACTTTCACACCTGTGACACTTTAAAATACAAAAAGAAATGTGTGGCTAGGAGATTGATTAAAATACTGGGTGATTTGTGGGAGTAAAATAGTTCTAGCAGCAGTTATTCTTCATCCCCTCTCCCACTTCATATGAGGAGCGAGATGGTACTGCAAACTCTGGGAATTTGTTAGTACTGTTCTCTCAGAGCAAAGACTGTAAACATGCTGGTAGAGACATCATAACTCCTAACAGCCAGTTTGCTGAGTTCTACTGGAGTGGACTCTTTTTTTCATCTCTGATGATTAGTGTTCTATGTACCAAAGAATCCCAGGGAAGGAAAACTCATTGGCTTCTGTAGTACAGACTGAATGCTATTATGCCTCTGCCTGGAAAAGACAACGTGTGTGAGTTAGGCCACCCCCTGCTTTGAAGCTGACTGCATCATTCAGAAAGTTGCAAGTTTGAGTGAATATCTCTTTAATATAATCGTTAGTGCACACATCTGAATTTGCTGGGGTGGGGAAAAGAGCAATAGAAGGACTGCAGGCAAAAAGAAAAGAGGTTAAAAATGCTGCCTATATCTTCAACTGGTATATTAGGACACGTTCTATGTAAGTAGTAGCCTGTGTATAACTGACTCTTCAGATATACTTTCATTCAGAGGATTTGGATGTTTGGAAAGTGTAGACTGTGGTAATAGTACTCAAATTCATAAATAAAAATGCAGCCTATACACAGAAGATAATTCTCCTGGCTATATTGGCTTCTGTAAAATTCAGAGTGATTGGTAGACAAAATGATTATCAGTACTGATGTGTCCTTAAGGCTGCTGTACTAAGTAGTTCTTTTCCTGAACACTGTACACCCCTTTCAATGGCAGTCTTTTTGAGGCAGCAAATGAGGAGAACTGAGTAACAGGTGGCTTTTTAGGGGTGTTATTCCTCCACTGACAACCCTGCTTTCAGAATTATTCATAAAGGAAATTTAAAATGTGGATCTCTGGTCAGTTACACTTCACCATTACTGAGCACAGAGGGTAAATGCCTAGTGTTATGTCTCGTTGACTTTAGAAGCCTTTCAAACTGCAGCATGAAGTTGTATAGGAATATTCAGGAAACTATATAATCATTTTTAGCTTTCTATATTTCCTGTTTAGCATAGATACCAAGTTGACTGCAGGATTTGTGTTGCATAAAGTTGTGCTTTTCTTAGCCTCTAAGGGTGAAGCTGGCAACCGTAATTAAAACCAAGGATCCATATGTTCCTCTTCTCCAAAGCTTCAGTTACAGTCTTTTGATATGTAAAATCAAGTCTTACATTGAACTTTTCATGAAAGAAAATGAAACTAACTTCTTAATACAGGTATGTTGAAAGTATTTTCAGAACTTTTGAAAAAAGTTACCCGATTCAATTAAATAGATTTATTCTTTCAAGGGAGTTGTTTAGGCAATATTCAGGTATTGTATTAGATGAAAAGGAAACTTTACCTTCCTTTGGATTGTCTTATATCCAACCTTTTTGTTTTAATTAATACGTCTTGGAAAAAGTTAGTAGGAACCAGACTCCTCTAAAATATCCTCTCTGAATGTTTTTCCCACAATTGTTTTGATTAGGAAAATTGCGTAATTAAAACAAGATCTGTTTAAGAGAAGCAGTTCTGATATGGAACTCCTTTAAAAAGTAGCTTTATATTTAATACTTGTTTTATTTAAGCCTACATGATTTCTCATACTAAAAAAAAAATCAAGACCTGTTAATTTGGCTAAAAGCTTTAGGAATGTCAGAGGAGTTAGGACATAGAAAACTATTATTGCTGTTTTCCTGTAAATACAAATGTTCCTTACAAACAGTCTTGGTCAAAAGTGATTTAAAATTGGCAAGAACAACATTCCTTCTTCAGTTCATCTTCAGGAGGATTGTAAAGAATTTCTCTTATGTTTACTTCATATGAAAGAATATTGAATTATTCAATTACAAAAGCACAGACGTCTAAAGGTAATAAGAAGCAAATTTTAAATAAACAATCCTGAAGTTCCTCTGTGTTTTTCATTTTCTTACCAGAGAGACTAGACAACTTATTAAATGCATTCGTAGTATAATACAACGAATATTTTTTAATGGTTTCACTTGACTGTCAGTTTTCCAGTGTATTTTTCAAGGCTATTTCTTAGAGTCCAAGAGGAGGTAGAGGCTTGGAGGTGTCAGAGAAGGCCCAGAACGCCATACTAACATGCCTAAGGCCCTCACTGTCTCACTCACCCCCACTGCCTGCACATTTGTCCTACTGTCTGCACCCACATTGCAGATGTTACTTTGAACAGTTATTCTGGCGCATGGAGGAGACAGCTTTGTGAAGAATCCCCACTTTTGTACAGCACACAGTGATTTCCCAGCAGTGTACTTTGCGTTCTCTATAGAAGAACACTCTAGCTTTAACTGTTAATCTCTCTTCTCTTTCTTCTAGTGCCAGATGTAGAAGTATAATCATAGAATAGTTTGGATTGGAAGGAATCTTTAAAGGTAGTTTAGTCCAACCCCCTTGCAATAAACAGGGACATCTTCAATTACGTCAGGTTGTTTAGAGCCGCATTCATCCTGGCCTTGAAAGTTTTTAGGGATCCGGTATCAACCACCTTGCTGGCCAGCCTGTTCCGTGTTTTGCCACTCTCATCATAAACAAAACAAAATTCTTCCTTATATTTTGTCCAAATCTACCCTCTTTTAGTTTAAAACCATTAACCCTTGTCCTACCACTACAGGCCCTGCTAAGAAGTTTGTTGCATCTTTATTCAGTGTAGTAGGCACCTTTTAGGTACTCTATAAGAGTAATGAATTACTACTCCTTTCTCTTGGCAATGGAGGAGAAATAATCTGTGGCTAGAAGTTTGAGCAGTATGTTAGAAATGTTTTTTGCCAGTGCAAAAAAGGTTATATTACAAGCCTAAGGTCTGCTTAGACAGGGCTTTTGGAAGTGTTATGTGTATGCTTTATCCTGCCAGATAAATGTGCTACAGGACTAGATAAACTTGAGACCCGACAGTTTTGTTTCCAACGTAGTTATAAAAAACAGACTTTGGAGTACTTCAATAGTATTTGCAGTCTTAGCTAAGCTCTGCAATTTACTTCACACATTTGTAAGTTCAGTCATTATGCAAGTATTCACTGTATTTCTTTGTGTCCATATAAAAATCAATTGCAGCTATGACTAAAATTTCTCCAAGTTATTAGTTGATAAAGATCTTTATGGATTTCAACTTAACATGCTAAAGTTGTTTTGAAACTATGTAGTTTAATGTCATTACCTCTGAAATGTCTGTGAAATAAGCACTGTTAGTCCTAATAAAAAGTATACATATTAATCTTAGTGCAAACTCCTGTCTAGGTACTGCCTGGCTTTAATTTTAGGATATCAATTCCATTTCTCACAGGAAGCCACAAAACAGGTGGTGTCTAAAGGGTTGGGAGCAGCAGCATGGCAAAACGGACCTGTGGAAGTCAATGAAAATGACAAAAGTGATTTGGAAACAAAGCAAAGGTTTGTATCAAGTATTATACTGCTAAGGGATATGCTTGGACAGCAACATGAGACTTGTAGAACAAAGAGTAGGTAGAAGGAGGGATGTTAAATTCCAAACTGCTGTCCAATAGAAAATTAGCTACAAGCACATTCCCTATTTTTTTTTTAATTTGCGCTCTTCTGTGGTTGTTACTTTTGGCATTTATGTCAAATAGCTTGTCATTAAGTTTAATTATTTGTGATGTTGCACAATTTGCAGTTTAAACAGCTGTCAGTCTATAATGATAAAAGCATAAAAAATATTTCTCTTTTTTAATGCTTAGTTGAACTCCTTTTAGTCCTAATTTCAGGCTACAGATCATCTCAAGAAGAAAAAGAATAAGGAAATGGAATCAGTCTGTTACATTTTCCTTACAGCTGACCCATTAATGATACTAGTGTGAAGGGAAATAGTTGTGTTGCTTCATGATCCTGACAGTGCAAACCTTCAGAACAATTACATAATTATTTTGGAAAATGCTAATATTCTAGGTTTATTACCACTTGTTTTTCAGGGAGAATAAGTTGCAGTCTTGAGCTGGGATAGAGTCTGTATTTCTTCATTTTGTACTTGGCAACATTAGTTAAGAAAATTGGCTGATGCAGACAGTATAGAGGAAGACAAGTCATAAGATTTTTTAATTTGTTTTTTTAGAAGGGCAATTCCTGACACAATTACATCTGAGAGATATGATGAAAGATTCATTCAAAAAATGTATGGAAATAATTCCTAATGAAAAAGTAGATGTGCAAAATGCCTCGTATCTTCAAGTTAAATGTGTAATGTCTTGGGAACAGGCTACCCAAGGAAGTGGTCACAGCAGCAAACATGACAAGAGTTCAAGAAGCATTTGCACAATGGTCTCAGGCACATGGTGTGACTCCTGGGGATGTCTGTGCAGGGCTAAAAGCTGAATTCGGTGATCCTTGTGGATCCCTTCCAACTCAGCAGATTCTGTGATTCTGTATTTCTCCTCCAGGTACAGGGAGGCAAAGTTAAGAGGGTGAATGCATTGATGCACTTAGTGATTGTATACTGCTGCTTCTTGTAGAGAAGTCTTTCATTTAAATATTGTTGAATCATATAAATGGCGAGTTGCTGCCCATACAATCGTTTGTCTTTTTTTTTTTAAGATTGGTGAAAGAGGAACAGCGTATCACAAGTCAGTCATCTGGAGACATAAAAAACCACACAGTAAAGTAAAAAATGTTGTTGTTGTTGTTGCTCTTGGTCATAAACTTTTCATCAAGTTCTTTGTATTTTTACTTCAGATCTGTGCTCTTTGCAGGAGACATTTGGGACAGAAATCCAAAGGGAGCAGAGTTCTTCAGAGTGAGTATTACTTTCAAAACAGTCATGTCAAACACTCATTTCTAACTGCTATCCAATGTGCCTGGATTAATGCAAAAATGATTGTGGTGGATAAAAACACTCAGAGTTGTGTGTGGTTTCTGCACAAATGCAGGTTTGGTGGTTGCCAGATTTAGGAAGCTGTGAAGTGGCTTAAGGTTCTCTAGCAATTAATTTTGCAAAATCATTCACTGTTTTCTGATTTGCTTGGTTGGTTTATGGGACTTAGGGTATTCTGTGCAAAAGAAAGCTGCCAGAGGAGTACTGAAATTAATTTCTTTCTGAATTCTGTGCTAGATAACTTGATTGGGAAGGAACTAAAGACGTTAGCTGCTTGGAAAAACAAATTGTACTATAAAGTGTACAAAGTTAGGATGTTTGTGCATTTTCCTAGTATTACTTCTTAAAAACCTAACAAGACAGATAATATAATACTTATAAGTAAGTTCTTAAGACAATTAGCACCCTCTTACCACAGAGAGAGGATGATATCGTTCCTGCATGTGGCCATGTTATATATGGAAGGACAAACTTAAGATGCTTTGAATGCTTGCCCCAGTTAAAACCTGATACATTTACTTGGAAATGAAAGAATTTGTGTACAAAGAATCATAGCTCTGATTGGCTGTTACTTCCCATTCTCTCTATGTAAAATGAGAGTAGTGCGTATAGTAAAAATGTTTTTACCAAAATGAAATGTTTTATTATTATGTACCAATTTTTACCTAAGTGTTTAAAACACAATTCTTCTGTGAGCTCTATTGTGTAGAAAATACAGTGAGTTTTTTTGAATAGCCTATTTTTCGAAGCCCTTGGACTATGGCAAGATTCATATGTATTCATATATAAAAGTATATTTATATGTAAACAGACACTGAAATTTTCCCAATCCATCAAAGCGTATCAAAATAGTGTACATGCTTGTCACGTGTAGATGGTAGAATGCAAAACTGCTGCCTTGATGTTGACTCCTCATTGTTCTGGATGTATATTAACTGTCTTCTAGGTCTTGACAACACGCAAAATGTGGGAAAAAATGAAATTTCTTTGGCTTGTAGCCGAAAAAGACAGGTTTGTACCTATTCTCTCTTCTAAATGGAGGTAAAATGAATCTGCACTTCACAGAATTTTTTTCTCAACTTTATTTAATCTAACTTTTAAATCTAGTGCTTCGATTTAAGATTCTGTAGATAACTCCAGTGCTACAGTTCCTGAAATTCTTACAGTCCTTTGCTATTTAAAGACAGGAAATAAAACATATTTTTGCTGTCTCAAATATTGCTGCTAATTCTTCCAAGCCTTTTATTTGCTGAAATACACTGTTACCAAAGCTTAGTTTGAAATAAAAAATTCTTTCCACGGTTTGGATTAAGGAATTCAGGATGTCATTTGCCTGTGAGAATTTTGGGCAAATATCAGAGGCAACTTATTTTCCATCTTAGAAGGTTAGAGATTTAGGAATTTTACAGTTCAGTACTTTATGTGCTGTAAAAGTATACTTACTTGAGAAACCACTCTAGTTTTTATAAACCATATGGTAGGGTCTTCTTATAATGCTACATTTCAAATGGTCCTTTGTAAACCTACTTCATTGAATTACTTTAAAATAGCCCTGCTGTGTTCACAAATGCTAGGATTCCCTGTTGGTGAGAAGTACAGAAGTGTATGGCTTAATAGAATGCAATTTGAAGTTGATTTGATGTTGGGGTCTTTCAAGCTAATTTTTGTGTATAGCCAATTTTCCTTCACAAGTGTTCAGCATTTTATCATAATAATTGAAGAAATTAACATTAAATAAATGTATTGCCATTATTGGATTCCTCTTCATAATATTTCTTAGGAAGCAACGTGGAGTCTTTCTATTTAGATAATAGTGCGAGTTATCATTGTACGTCCATTTTGATGCGAGCTGTCTCCTTTTTCTGGTGTTCATTTTGAGATTTCACTTTCCATATAACCGGGAAGACCAAATCTGCTTCTGGTTTTGTTTTTTTTTTCTAGAGGAGAATTGTACTTTACTCCTATTTCTTTAAGCATTTTTACTGTAGTTGAAGTACTAGTTGAATCTTCAGTTACATTCTGTCCTCAAACTGGTTGAGGTCCTATTTATCCTTGAGACCTCATTTATCCTTGAAGTTCAAGCCCTTATAAACAGTTTTTCACTTTCTCACAAATCTCAGGAATAGTTAAATCACTAGCAACCTGTTTAAACCAGCAGATACAACCAGTGCCCTAAAAAAAACCCAGCAGCACCTACTGAATTTGCTTTTTGCCTTTAAAGACGTAATTACTTTATTCCAGCATATACTTGGATAGATACCTTGTTAGCCAGTTGCTGGTAAGCATGAACACTTCCATCAAGCTTGTTTTCAACATCAAGAATTAAACTATTTGGACCACAATGACACAGAGCTAATGAAAGCTTTGTATTCACATATTTTTATGCTGAGCTAGTCTGTTATGGGGTCACCTACAAGTACTGTGTCTAGCTGTAGGGCTGACACACACATCTTGTTAGAAAAAAAATAGAAGTTGTTTGCTTAATTACGTTGTTATAGTGCAATCTTAATTGAAATATAAAGACTAAATTTGTAGGGAACTGCATCTGACAGTGGTGTTGAAAATTTTAAAAGAACTTAAATGAAAATTAAGGTTCAGAACTGTGTTTCTTTCAACACTTAGAAAAGTTGTAGGCATTTGCTCCGTCTGTAATATTTATGCCTTACTCCCTGCCACTGAAACCTCATAAGTATTTTATAGAAAGCAATGATAATTGGCCTTTTAAACAATAAATCTGCTCCTCTGCTTAATCATCTGGGTTATAAAATTGTCCACATGCATGAAAGAATGCAATGAATGTCAGAGCTGTTGACTCCTAGAACTTCCTTTTCTGTATAGTCCCTCATTCAATGTTGGCATTGTTTGCTCTTGTTTTGTACATGGCATTTCATTGCAATGGTTCAGTGCCCATTTTCAGCCTTTCACTGCAGTGTTTTCAGTTAGCTGCATAGAACAATCTGCAGTGCTATTGAAAGGACATGTACTTTATTTTCTCATTCCTAAATTAGGGGATGCAAGTGTCACAGAATTTAGGAAACTGTTTCTACTCAAATTTATGTCCAGTAAGTACATGGCAAGTCTTTTGAGTTGTCTAAAATCTGGATGACCGTTTATTTAAATTAAACAGTGTGTCTGAAAATCTGGGTGTTAAGAATTTAGTCAGACTTGTATGGAAAAAACCCCATATATTTAAAGCTGAAGGAGAAAACTCCAGAGCAGAGTCCCATAATGCATAAAGGAAGACAGGTTACTAGAGCAGAACTGACTCTAAGGAATAACAAGATCTTTAGATATGTGAGGGAATGTCTCCACATTCTGCCTGGCAAACTCAGGCTTCCTCTGCTGGAGTTCTGAGCTGGCCAGATGTCACGTTGCTGTGGACCAGGCACTGTGCTGATGTGAGCTCAAGCATACTGCTGCTTTATGGCCAGGCTTTCAACCAGTCTTCTAACAGTGCAAAGCTGGAGTCTACAAAAATTCTGTCCCAGAGGGGGCAGACAGCTTGTCAGCAAGTGGGGCAGGGGGCAAGTTACTGCTCTGTGCGGTTCCTCAGTGAAAAGAAAATCAGTCCCTAATTCACCTGTACAGCAGGCCCCTCCCTCATTTATACGGTAAATGGAAGAAATTTATTTTTTTAAAAAGCTCAATATAAGCAATTCAAAATCAAAACAAGCTAAAAACAACCCTTTTAACAGCAAATATAATTAATCATTGCAAGTAACAAGGGTTGTGATTGTCTCTGTTGATGGAAGTATTTGAATTATCTGGTGCTGTAGGTCAAGCATAACTGTGTTACTTGAATAAAGATTTTATTTAGGAAAGTTTTCTGGCATGCTCTGAAATGAGATGAACTACATGATTCCAATGGAATCTCTGGCCTTTTAATAATAGTGAAAAAAAAAAGCTATTCATTGCTAATGTTGCAAAAGATCTGTGGAACAGGAAGAATTGGAAAAAGGAAGTATTTTTGATAAAGGGTAGACTACTTTAGAGAAGTTTTAGGTTCCTAACTGTTTAGAAATACAGTTGAACTACTATTACTTGTGATTCTTTCACTACTTAGTGAGGTTTGTCAGTGATCAGAGTTTACTGAAGAGGCCCCGATATTTGCATTAAACTGGAATAAATCCAGCTTTGAAAATCCACATTTTCCCTTTTTGGAGAACAACTAGGATACAGTTTTGACCTGATACAGTTTTGAGGCTGAATGTTATCTAAGCTCCTTCCCCTTCAGAGACACCCCCTTTCATGTCTGAGTGCTGCTGCAACTTTTAGAAGTTTGAATTCAACAGAAGGGTGGAACCATGCAGAATAGCACTCAAAATTGTCACATGGCCCATTCCCAGACACTGAATTGATGTTGCTTACAAGAGTAGAATCTTTTAAAGATCCCAGAAGGATTCCATGTCATTAAGAAATAAATTTATTTTTTCTTCCTATTTCCATGGATGTGGCATTTAACACACAGACTTCTTGTGCCACTGACAGTCATAGTGGCTGGGTGTTCCTGCTTATCCTCCCTTGTGCAAAAGCAGGAGGATATGCATTTTTGTAATGACAGCAGCCATAAGATTTGCATTTCCACTGGGTACATTATTTTCAGAGTTAAGTGATGTTTGTTGCCCTGTAATTCATGTTTTCTTGCACTTACCAGATCTACTAGTTGGCTTTGAGGCTATTCCTTTGCACCTGCATTTCCCTTTCTGCCCAGTTCTTCACAATTTTGTAGGTTTCAGTTGTAAAGGTGAGCCATAACATGATTCTCTAATGTTCCCTTCTGCTTTATAGCCAACACCATTTATCCATTTGGTAGTTGGAAGTGATCTGTTACTTGTTAGGAGGAGGTTTTATACATACTCTGGGAAACAACCTTTCTTTTATTCTACCAAACTATACATTTTAAGCCTTCAGATTCAGCCATTTACAGTTCTTATGGCTCTTGTAATGTACTATAAACATTTTTTACTTCTGATCCAGTTATTCCAATTAATCCAAGGCTTTATTAACACAGGTCCCCTTTGGGAGCCCCCATAAAGCTCTACAGGTTCAGTTACAAATTTATCATTTATCTCTCATTTCAAGATATGGTGCTCAAAACAAAACCCTCTGACATCTGTACTCTGTAATAACTAGAGAACTGTTTGAAAACTTGCTTTTATATTTGCTATAAGCTTAGCTCTTACATTAATACCTTTCTCTGTTCATATATCCGGTATTTTTCTCTGTTCTTGCCCTAGCGATGGACTTACCAAGAAGACTTGGAGCTGAAAGCAGGAGTGAGGGAGTTTGGAGTGGGTAACTGGACTAAAATTTTGGTCCATGGTAACTTCAACAACCGAACAAGTGTCATGCTGAAAGACCGGTGGAGAACATTGACTAGGATTGATCAAGTCTGATTTGGACTACAGGAACCAACTCTTCTTGACCTTTCCCTACATAAGGACCTACTCTAGCTTTTCAGAATAACATCTTACTTTTGTCTCAGCGTGGACAGCAGTGTTGCTGTCCTAAAACATGAAACAGAATAGTAATAGGTATAAAACATTCATGCAAGCTCACTTGCTCTGGTAATGATGACTTAAATGTAAAGTCTGGCCTTTTAGCTACATGCAGTAATAGATGACCTAGATTCTGAAATGGGACGATGGTTGCAGTGATTTAAGAAAGGTCTGTTATGTAAATAGGGGTATTAGGTATGACTGGCAACATCTTTAGCCTGAGAGAGGCTAATACAAAGTCAAGTGTTCTGTATTTTTGAAGGGCTGTATCTCCTTTTAGATTGACCTTTTCATAATTTCACTTCCTGCCATATAACCCATTCTAATGTGTTTTGATTTACTTTGAAATTTTGGTCAGACTTGTAGATCTTTGTACCAAAAAGTATGTATGTATTAGTATTGCTAATTTTATGAGCTGATAGTTTGTTGGGGTTTTTTTTCTGCTATTAAAAATGTGTAAATTCATATAATGTTGTATTTGCAAGTAACAAAGTTACCGGTTTGTTTGGGGTTTTTTTCACATGGAAAGGAACAGGATTATACTAGCATTTAGCATTTCTTGGTTATCTTGTGCCACCTACCTTGTTGTGACAAGTGACTTCTTCCAGACCAGCAGGAAAGGGAAAGCTCAAAAACAAATGGCCAAAGTGGGGCTCAATAACGAGCCTGTACTGTCACTGATAGCACAGCTCATGGGCCCCATCTCATCTGTGCTCTCCACTGTCCCTGTCTGCAATGACAACAAGCAAAGACACACTCTGATAGGGGTTACTATCAAGGTATCTGCTGGCCACTGCAACTGTCCTGCTCATGGGAGACTGGAACAGGTGGATAATGGCACTAATCCTGTCTCTCTGGATTCAGATCCTTTGGAAGAGACTTCCATAATCTCAGAAAACTCACGCTTTCCACTGTCATACTGGTGTGAATCTAGTGACTTGGACTAAGATGATACACCATTCTTTTAAAAGTGGAATCCTTTCAATTCAGATGTTTTCTGTACCTTTTTTCTTGGCTTTTATTTGTCAAGAACCTTACAAGAAAAAGCACCTGTCTGAATTGGTCATAATAAAAAAAAGCTCTCCAAGATAATTTTCCCCATTACAAAGGAATGTACATATGTTCTTGAAGGTTGAAATGTTCAGGGAGTATTAAGATAATCTCTCTGCTTTCTGTTTTGGAGGCCTGCTTTCATTAAGATAAAATGGTAAAATACAGTTCAAAAGTTTGTTTCACAACACACTCTTATTGTGGACAGGACCTCAACCAGATCACCTTCCTCATTCTTGCCAAGACTATGGTTTCTTCAGCAGCTGCTAGAAACAGTGGCAAGCAGGAGTCTTTATGTTGCATAGAGATGCTGCATGTCTTAACAGGAAATTTTCTCAACCTGCATAGCAGTCTTGCGAGTGCTCAGATATTGCAGGTTTCTATGTTAATCATGGTAGATAAGCATTTTTAACTAGTAATATTTTTTACTCTTAGCCAAGGCCTTAGTCACAAAGTCTTGTGTAAAGTCATCTGCCAGGAAAGTCACACTGTGTATTAGTGACATGAAATTCTAAGGAGACCAATTCCTTAACTGCTGACTAGGTATATGTCTTCATGAAGGTGGCTGAACATGAAAGCTGCAGTGTAGAGGAAGAATACTTATGCAGTTACAGTGTAAGAAATTGTCTAGATGATACCAGAGAGGAACAAAGGACCTAAACTGAAATTGGTTTCAGGTCTCAAAATTTTCATTTTTATTCACCCTTGCTATTAAATGTTGACAGTAACTATTCTCAGACTTGAGAATGTTTGGCTGGCTCACTACTGAGTAGGAGCAGTGCCTGTAGACGGGGCTGTGGCCAGTGAAAATGGAGAACTTCAGGAAAAGCAACTACTATGGTTAGAAACATTAGCTCTTTAATTACAAAAGAGAAACATGGAAACATGCTTCTAGTGTTCTACTACAGAGATCGGCCTTAGCATTTTGTATTAAGGGAGTGTTTCCTGAAATGCTTCTGCCAAAGTTCCGACTCATTTAAAATTTGTTAAGCCTCCAGGAAATGCAGCAGAAAGATGTAGGTTTCTTGGCATTGGTGTTAATTTTCTTATTCTTTTTGTTGCCATTTTAAAGGTCTTATAAACTTTTACGTAAAAATAAAACTATGCACCAGGGGACAGGAACAGCGTTCCAGTTGTCGGATCTTCTTCCAGGTTCCTTGGCACCGAGAGTTGCCAATTGCTTCCCAGTGTAAGATTTTGTCTCTGAAATGTGACAATAAATGAAAAATTAGAAGATTAAAAGCTGTGTATTTCATGTTACTAGATTGTGTTGTATCAAATGTCAGAAGCTTGGATTTGTTTAATCACAGAAGACTTTGATTAACTCATCTAGCTCTTAAAATTCTTTTTGGAGCAGACATTATATTCCTAAGTATAGTATCCAGGATGGTGGGTTGAGTAGCTGGTTGTACAGGTATTAAGTAGTATGTATATTAATAAATGTATGGATCAAATAAAAAACAGTTCTGAATAATAAATGTCTACTTTCACAATTACTTTTCTAAAAATCACCTATATAGGTTTGAGGGGAGTACCAATCCACCACTGTTAAACCTGCAATCAGATTTGGACTATGGCAGGAAATACCCTTTTTGAGTAAAAGTGCCCATAGCTGTAAAAAGTCCTCTTCCACTACAGAAGTTCCATCATCTCTTCACAACAGTGAATAAACTAAAGCATTGAAATCTAATATTGAAATTACTTCCTAATTTTATCTAGGTTTTAAAAGCAATTTCTGTGAGAACTGAAAGGGTAAAACCTTCTGAGCTCTACAAATGGTATGAGCTGTTCCATGTTTTAGGTATACTAAAATGCAGCTTTTATTGAGATCTTGAGAAGCTTAAACTCCTATACTGGGTTTAGCTACAGAAGAGGCAGCTGCAAATGGCTCTGTTTACCCGTGTGCATTATGGCCATCTCCGGAGCAGCGCTGCGTGTCCGTGCTCATGGCCGGGGGCTGGCAGGCGACGCACACGGTGTGTCCCTCGCGCAGGTACTGCATCCAGCGCGCGTACGGACGCGTCTCCAGAGCACAGTGCGGTGACAGAGATTCTGTCCTGAACTCCACACAGTATCTGCTCAGAAGGAAAAGTACCGAATTATCATAGATAAAGCATGAGCTAAGTAGACAGTTTGAATGGACTTACATACCGTAAGGGTGGTGTTTCTGAAGTGCAAGTTAGACATCATCATTGCTAATAAATCTCTTTCTGACCCTAATCTAGTCAGTGGATTCTTAAAAACATTATGTAAACTATTTCTCATTCTATGCCCCAGTCCAGTGCTTTATGTATAATCTCACTTTCTGGTGGTGTTCTCTATTCTTCAACTATTTTGAAAAATATCTCGGTAACCCATATTTTTTCTTCTACACTGCTGAAAGAAAATGGAAAAGAGACTTTAAGAATATTGCTGAATTTTATTGTTCTAGAGAAAATAGCACAGGACAAAGCATTATGAACATTACAGACCCAGTAATAGCCTAATTTAAACTTCATATCCATCTCTACTGGTAACCAAAAAAAATTTTTTACTGCTTGTGTCAAATGGTTTTAAACAAAAGGTCTCTTGAGACCAATCACATTCAGCCTACTTTATTCAGAGACCTACACCTAATTTTTCAGACTTACACTTAGGATACATTCAGCTTTCTTTTAGCATTGTTTACTGTTGGTTTTCAAAAGCAGCTATCACCAGATTTGCCATGATCCCAGTGTCTAATTCAGGACAATTAGCAAGTAATAAAAGACAACATCTAGAACATGCAAATAAACTGCAGGAGAGAAAACCAGTACAAGCTATAGCTGATTGTTTAATTATTGCAAATTTAATTACATTTTTCTCTGTAGCCAGCTGTTTTCTATTGAAGAAGATGACCCACATACATATGATAAATAGATTACCCTGCTGCTTCTTTGTCTGAAGGCCAGAGAGAAGATGCTGCTCGTCTTTTTCTTTCTTTACCGTATTCAGAGGTAGTTATGAAAGCAGGAACTGAGGAAGAAAACAGTTATGGTAAAAGCAAAGCACAGCTGAGTCATATTTCAGTTACTGTAACAGTGGATAAATGAATCAGGAGCTTGTGGATGGTGATGCTGGCTCACTTTATTGAAAAAGTGATAAAATGTTGGCAACATTGGACCTCAGCCCCATTCCCTACAGCTAAGCTCTCTATTCAGAAGAAAAATATCAAAAATACATGCAATCTAGTCTGTGAGGAAATAGATGTGCTGGAATTCCACAAGGAGTACTGTTTCCTGTTTCATACTGAATTTGTGTTCTAACTTTGCAGAGAGATAATTTGATACTTAGATCCAACTGAAGGAATGCATGCAGCTTAGCTGTTCGCTTAACAGAAATTATGAAAAGCCGGAGTAGGAAAACAAATTATTGAATAAAAAGCAATATCACAGTAGAAAGTAACATTTTAAATTGTATTTTTAACCAGCTAACTGCAGATAGATGCTTTTTTTCTTTTTTTGCAATTCATTGACATCAATAACATTTATGATGGCTGTGATGGACACAATGTGGAGAGAGATCAAAGAGACAATACCATGTTCATGGCCACAGTCCTCCCCCTGGTAAGTGAGGTATTCCAGGCAGCCAGCCTTCTCCTCCAGAGCTGGACACGGTTCTCCACCATTTTTGGGTTCCTGTTGTACGTAGCGCCTACGTACCCGCAGGCCAGGATGACATTGCTCTGCACAGCCACTCCAATGACTCCACTCCCCCACAACACAGGGAATCGCTGCAAAGCAGTATCAAAACATTATAGTTAAGACATCTGTTTTATCATAATTGCTCTCAAAAGCTTGAGATAATAAGATTCTATTAAGGGGGTTTCTGTTTGGTTTGAGTTTTTTTACTTTCTCTTTTCTAATTTTATTTATATGGGTTTAAACGCTCTTCTAGGACTTTGCATACTCAAATTGAAAATTCAAACTTTCCTGCAATGGCTGGCTCTCTATTCCATCCTTTGTCCACAAAGAAATAGCCCCTCATCAAAACCTTTCACTACAGCTGTGGGGTTCTTCTGTACCCTCTTCTGAAGCATAAAGCATTAGCCTCAAAGGAGACCAGCTCATGGATTATCTATACCAGACTGGTCTGACCTTCCTTGGCAGTTCCTACTCCACCAGATTTTGTTTGTAAAGGCTGAAACATTAAGTAGCAGCATGCTTGATTCCCCTCAGATCAATTTCTAACTCCTTTTTTCTCAACACTGAAATATATTCACTGCCACAGCTTTGTTTCCCTGTTTTAACACAGGTCCTGCTCATTTCCAACTATAGAACAGTCCACTGGATATTTGAATTTCAGTTCTCATGGATCACAAACTTCCTCTGAACTTAATCAAAAATGCTGGGGAAAGTACCATTATTTTTAAAGTAAACTTTGAATCATAAGAAACTGCATTTCCCTCAGGCAGAGGAAGAAAAGGTTTTGCAGCGTCATTCCTAGAATACAAAAACAGGTGATAGATACATTATTCCTGACTGAGAAGCTACATAACACAGAAGTCTTCACTTTATTTGTCCATTAAAACAATACGCAACTGTAAAAAACACACAGCCGTTTCACACCTCCATGAAACTGTTTTCCTCAGCCTCATCTCCAGGAACACCAAGTCCCTGGTTTTGAAAACTGTATGGCCTAACAATTTTCCCTTTAGCAGGTAGAATGAATACTAAAGCTTTCCAAAACTGTACTGCAGGCTGAGCACTGAAGGGCTGGAGGAGGATGATCTCTGGGTGCTCACTGATGGAACAAACACAACCCCTCCACCTGGGAACTTCAGATCTGCACAGCCTTGGCAGGCAGATCAGTAAAAAGAGCAGATAAGAAAGACGTCTCACACATGGGCATCCATCAAGTGGAAGAATTCTCTGAGGATGAGCAATCATTTCCCTACACAGGTCATCCTCAGCCTGTGGCCTACAAGGACATTTATTCTGACTGGTGGTCCATTCCTAGTAGCCTCTTTTCCTGGAGGCCAGCTGGTAGGTGATCCAGCTTAGAGAATGGTACAAAATACACATTATCATCAATGGGTGGGCTGTCTTAAATTGGTTCTGGATTGTTTCGGGTCATGCTTCTCATTATCTAGTTAAATAAAACTTTTTCCTTTCCCATGTGTACTATTTCTCATTAACTTGTAATGGAACATATCACATGCTTTTGATTTTTTTTCCATATTTCTGGATTACAATTTAAATCCCCAAGAACCTTTACAGCTTAACCACTAGTTACATACTTGTATCAGTGTTGCAGGAAATCGATGGGACCAAACTAGTCTTTCAGGAAAATATTTTATGCCCTCTGGGATTCTGCCAGTACAAGACATTGGGAAGAAAGAGTAGAATGTGATAACCTCCTTGGGGTTTGTGACTCTTCCCATAAAACATAGAAATTACAGTGTTTGCTCTGTCACTACATCTCTAATTTCCTGGACCACTACCAATATCATAAAGCAGATGAAACCTCTGAAAGAGGCTACTTGGCAGATGTCCTTACCACTCTACTAAAATTCCCTTCCTCTGTTCTCATTGTGCACCAGCTGTTCTGACCAAACTCGCCCACTTCTGAGTGTCCTGACAGCAGCAGGTGTATTGTGGCTGAGGATGCTGCATCCCACGCCCTAAGGAACTCCACTGAAACAACCACAGAGCTGCCCTGGGTATTGGGCCACCAGTTGTCCATTCTGCTCAGCAATTAGCATTCTCCGGTGTTTTCCTCTACTTACTAATAAACGCCTTCCCGGGCAGCTCCTGCGTATGATTTGTAGAACAGTGCTGGAAAATAACAGAAAAAAACTCCCTTTGCCACATGCAGACACCTGACACTGCACCACCAGGCACTGTCCTCAGACACATCCAGGTACCCCGAGGTACACAACACAACCTCTGTGGCTGTGAAGGCACCACACTGACATGTTGCAGTACAGCCCTCAGACTGTTTGCCCCAAGAATTGTGAACTAGAAAAGAAAACCAGTGATAGTAGAAATATCTTAGACCCCACCATGGGGCAGCTAGGACAAGTGCTAAATGCAGTATGGACCTCACAGTCTTTGTCACCAGGCTGCAGGGTCCAAACACAGCCCTCGACCCCGCTTTATTTAATGGTACAAGCACAAACTTCAATACCTGATCACACATCTTAGTTCTACCCAAGTACCCAAAGGACAGTAAGTGTCTATCTGGCCTGTTTCCTTATCTATTGACTCTCTTCCAAGCTGGCTGTATGAATGATCTGCATAAGTAAGAATTTCCACAGAACTTTAATCCCGTATTAGCACCTTGATATGCAGATAACATCAAGCCTAACATCACATTTTCCATGAAGAAAACTCCCAAAGGGACTGAGTAACTGCATAACAAATAAAGCGATGACTTCATGTCTCACTGGAATTAAACCAAGCCGACAGTTAAATATTGGTCATCTGCCGCAATACATGGTAATTTTATGGTCATCAAGATTTAGAACAAGAAGGATGAATTGCCCTAGTCATGTGGAAAAATAAGAATATTGGGTTGCTAGAATGGAATTTAGGCAGTGGGATAATAATGTCGCTCTTGCAGTCAGTACCAAAAAACTATTAGGGGACAGTAGATCGATTTTGTGTCTTGTTGGAAAGATGTCAAATTCCCCAGCATGACAGAGAATGGGTCCCAGAGCTGACATAAAAGGAATGGTGCCATCTCTTGAAACACAAAAAAAAAGTATCAGGGACCCACAGCTACATCTTTATGGATCCCTCTCTGTGTTGCTATTTGTTCAGCTTAGTTAACACAACAATGTTAAATGATGATTCACTGAAACAGTGAGGAGGATGCAAGTCAAAGGAAACTGAAAGATGGGATTTGTTCTCAGTACCTACCAAAATGTGGAAGCTAATGAGACACGCGGAATTTCAAAAATACACAGAAAAATAACATTGCTATCTTATGAAAGCTTGAGTAGTCAGAACTTTGTTTTTGTCTTCCATTTGCAGCACTATGAAACACAGCTCCTTGTTTCTGAATCAAACTCTATTTATTTTTTTCCCGTCTCTGGAAAAAGAAAAGCGGAGGATTGTACTATGTTCATTGTACAACATACATCATAATGTATAAGGATCTCTGGATTTTCTGAGAGTAACCCCTTTGCTTCAAATGGCGAGCTGATTCCTTTCTCAGGTTTTCTCATTGGACAGTAGTTCCTATTTAAAATGCTCCCTATGTACAAAAATATTCTTTCTTCAAAAATATTCTTCATTTATTAAAAAATATTCTTCAGTGTTAGAACTATAAGGAAATTTATTTTAAAACTCCTGAACTTGGGTTCAGCATTCCATGGACTTCTGCAGAATGATCTATTTATAAAGTACCAGACCTACAATGATTTTCAGGCATGGCAGAATTTAACCCTGCCGCTGGCAGCTTTAGGATGCTCATTCTTCCAGTGGTTTCTTTTATTTTGGAGCATTGTTTTTGTATTATTCCTAATGCATCTCTTGATTACTTATACTTGAGGCACTTTACACTTTCTCCAAAGGATGAAATGTCATTTCTGCAGGTGCTGAAATCATGAGTTGTGAACAGACTGACAAACTGTAGCATGAGAACCATTGATCACCTTTCTTCACATTTCTATTTTAAAATTTCGAATTCTACATTCAAAACAGGGTACTACACCAGTTAAAACCCCTGGCGTCACTACACTTACACAGATTTTAGCAGGACTCAATGGGGAGACCTCAACATCCAACGGGAACAGAAAAGATTTTAAAATTTTCAGCCATACTTTTGTGAACTGATACAAACTTCCACTATTTAGAATTTCCGTTTATACAGAATACAACTTAATGACTGCTTGCCATAGAGAATATATATGATCATTTGCCTTTAAAAGAATGACTTCTTGTAAAGTTAGCTTTTGAATGTGTAAGTTCTAGGACCACCTTGCCAGGGTGCCAAAATTCTGTTCTCCCATGCTACACCCACCAATGCAAAATGTGCTGTTCGCTCTGTTTGTGTTTGCATTGGTGCTCGCACAACTGGGCAGCGAAGCAGCGCAGGGAGTCAAACCAGGTAGAAACAGACAATAGAGAAAACAGAATAGTTCCTTGTGTGTTTAGCTCCCTGAACTGGCCCACCAAAGACTGGCAAATTCCAGCTCTGGTGCAGGAGAGGCAGCGAGACAGGGAGGCTCCACTGCGACTCCATCTTCCTGACTGGATCTAGGGCACCCACTGCCCACACAGGGTACAAGCATGGTGTGCTTGTACAAACACATAATGCCTTTCAAGGCAATCACCACTGAGCCTCACATAAAAAATACCATCTTGATAACAGCAGGGCATCATCAGGTGCCAGAAGTCACACCAGAAGTCATGGTAAAGAAAGTGCTTAAACTTGGAACTTTTCAAGAACTATTTTGAGCTTCTTTCTGAAGGATTACAGCTCTGTTTTAATGCTAACACTGTACGTTTATCAGCTCTCTCCTTTTATGCTTGAATATTATAAATCATTTGATTTATTGAAAAGATCCAATATGCTGTGGCTATAAGACAGGTATCTTGCCAGTTCTCCCTCTACTTACTTTCCTAAATGAAAGAACAATGTATTTTAAAAATGCTCATTTTTAAAATGCTACCTTCTGTGAGAACTTATGGTGCATTTTCTTCTCCTCTGTTACTCTGAGGAGATTATTTAGCTGTGGGAGAGCTGACTGTGTTTCTTCTAGAGACCTGGGGTCATAGTTCTGCTCTGCTGAGTTCTTCTGTGCAGCTTTACAACCCTTAGGATGGGTCTACGCCATCCGAGACTTGTACTCCCCCTTCCCAATCCGGGCAGACGTAAGCCAACGTGGGTCCCAAAGCTATGTGGCTATGTCAGCATGGTACTGAGCCTGCTAAATACACCCTAATTAGCAGGACTGTGCAGCAGAGGCTCATGACTTTTTGGCTGTAGGCTGGCATGCATCCAGCCACCTGGAAAGAGACATTAGGCTGACCAAGTACTAGTACTGCACCTGCAAAGCAAGGTCTGTGTCCTGTATCCCAGGCACAGGGAGGTCGGTCAAACTGGGAAGACTGCAAAGGGCAGAAATCCCAAAGAAAGAGGCGCTGTGAATACCTACAAAGTGGATACTCAGTTTGGTAGAACGGGGCTACTTTCCCCTCCTTGCCACTGCCCACTGGGAGGCCGGGCCATCCCCTGAGGGCTGGCAGAGGACCCTCTCACTCATGCTCCTACGCCTATTTTAAAGCCTTTGCCTTCACAGTAAATTCTTGCGGATTCTTGCTCCTAGACAAAACCTCACCGTGGGGACTTCCCCAATTACTTCATTGATATTTGTTTGTCAGGATGTGAGGAATCAGCTGAGAGACACAGGCGGTGCTAAATTAATCTCCCTGCTGTCTCTGTAATCGGACATCCCTCCTGCAATCAATTTGTGTTTGGGACTTGCCTGAGTGAAAAGTAAGTAACATAATATTTTAGAGGTAAAGTAACTTCAGACTGTCACTGTACTATAGCTGATCAGAAAACTTTTTTTCTCTAGTGAGAGAAAAGTCTCTGTCCCCCTTCCTTAGCCTGCCGCTGCCCCAGCCTGGTGCCTGCTCATGCCCTCGCCCCGGGGCTGGAGGGGGAGGAATCTGCCCCTCTCGCAGTCCTGAGCCCACGCCCGTACGCCCCAGCTCTGAACCCCGGCGAAAGCTCCATCCCGCGAAGCCCCGGCAGGCAGCCAGCTCCCGGCACCCGGAGAGTGGTGAGGTCCCGCCGGCCGCCCTCCACCCGCGCCCCACTCGCCAGGGCCGGGGCGGACGCACCTACCCGGGCACGCCTGGCCGTGGTCGTGGCAGCAGTCCCCGGCTCGCCGGCAGGCTCCGTCGCAGTAGCAGGTCCCGTAGCCACCTCCCTCCCTCCATCCCTCGCCGACGCAGGCGGCATCCCGGCCCTGGCAGCACTTTCCCTGGCAGCTGCCCCCGGCCCCGCTCCCGGCCCACAGCAGCCCCAGCCACAGCGCTCCCGACAGCGCCGTGCCGCCCATCACCGCCACGCCGACCACCGCCACACCGACCAC
>VZRV01003363.1:196087-274854 GCA_013398115.1 Falcunculus frontatus | reverse complement strand
GGGGGTGTCCCGCCAGGTGGCGGGTGTTTCCCGAGGGCTCCGCATGGCAGGACCCACCTGGCGATGTCCCCCACAGCGATGTTCTGCACAGCAGGAACCTACACGGCCATGTCCTACACTGCAGGACTCGGAGAGATATGACCCTCGTAGTCGTGTCCTGCACAGGGATGTCCCGCACACCATGACCCACACTGCCATGTCCCACACTGCAGGGACTGACACAGTGATGACCTTCAACGTCCTCCCATGGCAGTGTCTCCCACGTGGTGATGACCCTTCCAGCAGTGTCCCACACTCCAGTGACCCCCCACAGCAACGTCTCACATGGTGATGTCCCTCCCACAGAGCCAGGTCCTGCGCAGCAGTGTCCCATGCAGTGGTGAACCACACAGCATCGTCCTTCACAGTGGTGTCACATAGCCATGTCCTGCACAGGAGCGATCTGCACGGCAATGTCCCAACCAGCAGGGTCCTGCACAACTGTGAACGGCCCAGCCGTAACCTCTATAGTGGTGACTCACATCACAGTGACCCACAAAGCTGTCCCAGAGCATCTCCACGCAGCCCAGCAGGTGGGAATGACCTGGTGCCACTAGCCATGGTTTATTGGTACAGGAGCTTTTTCATTTCAGGGCATGTCCCACACAGCATTTGTGTGTATTACGTTTTTCATTTCATTTTCTTTCCTTTTTTTTTTTTTTTAAATCTGTTTCCAGAACAAACAAAAGAAGCTATACTTACAAGTGCACAAAAAAAGCGAGGTGGATTCCCAAGTAATGTTTTAGTAACAAAAGGTTTGGATTCTGGTTTTCAGTTCACTTCAGTGTTAAGAGGTTTTCAGGATTAATGGAACCTGATAATTTTAGCCAAAAGTCAAATCCCAAAAGTAAGTAGTGAGGTGACTGCAAAAATATGCTAGCTCTGCACACTTCAGTTTGCAGATAGCTGCTAAAGCAAGAGACATCTGGTCTCCCAAAGCTGCCTATGAGGGGAGGTAACAGTTTATTATATTATCTGCTACACGTGGGTACTTGGACCCCCTGAGACAGCTCAGGCCAGGCAGAGTTTAATTTCTTCTAGCCATCAAACATTACTGTTAAAATGATGTCTAAATCCCTGAGGACTGGATCTGCACTGTTATCCAGTGTGCCACTAATGAACTTACTGGCATTTTGCCAGCCTAAAACTTGAACCCCTGAATAGCAAATGTTGGGGGAGTTCCTGGGGTGGGCGAGAGGAGAACAAGACTTGCAGCCTACCTCAGTAAAAGCAGTGTGAGAGAAGGAATGCCTCTTTATGTTTTCCTTTATCATATTCCTCTGCTTCACCTGAAAGGCAAAATATTAGCAAATAGTAGTAGAAACTACCTTTGTAGGTGGATAAATCATGTGCAGATGACTTATGCTGAAAGGGTAAGTCAATAAAACTTGGCTGAGCCCAGAACAGGTCAAAGAGGGGCTTTCTCTTAGTTGATATGTTTATAGAAAAAACAAGAAAATATGTCTGCAATAGTCTAGTAAAAGAAAACAGAATACAAATGAAAAATGTTATAATTTCTACTAGACATAGTAAAGCAGATTCTTCAGAGCAACCAGGAAAAAAAGGATCTTAATTAAAGGAGAGAACAAGTTCACCCGGTTTGTTCCAGCAAATACTTTGGCTTTTTTCTTTCAGTTTAGTTCCTTTCTATTAGGAGTAGCACTAGGTAACTAAGAAGGACAAAGGAACACAGAGATATGTTCTCAGGCAGTGACTCAGCACTGAAACCCTTACAGGCAATTCCAGCAAAACAGGCAGAGATTTCTTTCCCGTCTGATATGAGATGGTCCACAGAAAGTAGGTGTTGCTCAGTACCCTGCTGTTGGTTATCTTTTTGTCATGCAAATAACTTTGCAAGAAAAGCAGAGATTTAAAATGCATGTGTAGGTAAGCTTAGGGAACATGCAGAGTCCTCGCTCTTTCTTGTAAGCCACAGAGGAGCATTGCATGGAGCAGAGGTCATCAGGCATCTGTTCCACATGTGCACTTCATGCCAAAATTCTTCTTAATCCCAGAGGTGAGGAGAAATCTAAGGACTGTATTGTAGTCCTCTCAAAAACAGGTGTTGCTGTTGGCTCTGAGATTTTGAAAATCATGATCAAGTTCAAGTTGTCAGCCATTTTTTTCTCCATTTCTGCCCTATTTTAGCTTTGGAAACTCTAAACTCAGATTCCCAAACTAAAACGTGTAAGTGCAGTATTATATGGTAAGAGGGGAAAAGAAACCAAGACTGTGAGAAATTTTTTTCAACTAATTTTTCAAACATGTATTCGGTTCCAATGAGTCTTGTTCCATTGTTTTTTTTCCAACCCAAGTGTCCCCATTGCCTTACTTGGAGTTCTCCCTGGTTTAAAATACCACAAAGACAAAACTGAGCCAAGTGTGTTCCAACAGTAAATTAGAGTGAGAACTAGTCTCTGTTATTTACCATGCTTACCAGCATTATTATTTGCCATTGTTGTTTATGCTTTCTCTATATAAAGAATGTAAAGCAGAGCCAAGCTTTTACTGTCCATTCCTGTGGCACACATCTACCCATAATAGTAGTAGAAGACTGAAAGCACCCGCAAGTGGGAAAAGCTTCAGACTGGGTACAGAATATATGTTTGATAGTAAAATACCTTTCTTATTTTTTCAATTTGAACTTACAGCTGCAGTGATTCTGAGTACTTGATGTAAGGTCTATTCAACTCAACTTCAAAGTCTTTTTTCAAATATATTATCTGTCAGCCAGCAGCATTCCATATGCCCACACCTCCTCACGAGCAAACTCTCTGGAAGGTCCAAACTTGCACAAATAGAGATAATTTTTCTTTGCTGCTAGGAGGTTAATCCAATGGCATCAAACTGAGAAGACTTCAAAAATCCTGCAGGGTATTTCTTTTTCTTTCAGACTTGTGTTTGCACACAGCTTTATTTATTTGAGAGAAATACCCTTCCGAAAGCGACCTGCTTACATTTTATATTGAGACAGCACAGTGACTGATGTGACTACAACGTCTACAGTCTCTGTCCTGCTAAAAAAGGGCCATGCTTCCCAAGAGCCCCACAGTTAGCTACAACTTGATTTGTCCTATGAGGCCCTTGTTCCCTTTGTTCTGAAAAAGTAGACTTTCTCCTGATAAGAAATAATCCCTGCTAAAGTGAATAACCAAATCATGGTGTTTGCTAGTGTAGCTGACAGCTTAAAGCAATAGCAACATTTTGTATGTAAGAGAAATGAGGAGTATTTTGTCTTCGCTAATGATCAACCAGTATAAAAACACAGTAGAGGATATATAAAAGAGGGTTTCTATGGTTTCATGGCCCATGATGTTATACAGAAAGCATGACGCTGTTTCAGTGACTAGCTTGAACTGTTCTACTTTGAATCACTCATAAGAGAGCAGGCTGAATACCTAGCTGTATTTGAGGGAGGTCATTTGGTGTGCATCCACTTTTCCTTGGCAGTCCTGTCCGGCACAAGCCTGTCACGGGTCATGGGAGATGCACTGGTTCACTGCTGCTCGATTACAACCATTGATTTTGGTTGGGGTTGGTAATGATGCACAGAATTGCTTGAATTGGAGAGGTTAATGGAAATATAGAAGAACTATCTATCAGGATATTTTTAGCTGATTTTTAAAGGCCTTCATCCTCCCTGTAAGTTATTGAAGAAATGTCTAAGTAGTGGGATGAACACAGAGCTGCTGTCAAGCTTCCATGCAGAAAAAGTCAGGCATGTATGTCCAGCCTAAGCATATTAGGTCTGGATGATATCCTTGTCCTGTCTTTTCCCCTGAATTTCTCATTTTCAGTTTCAGGGAGCCAAAATGAAATGGAGCACCTGAGCCAGCATGAGGAAGGGGAGGTAACCCAGGGCAGAATGGGTAAAAGGCTGCAGGACTGTCTCCAGAAGCAGCAATTAAAGATGACACTGGCTCAGCTGGTGCACATGGTAGAATATTCCCCTTGCTCTATTAGGCTACAGCTACATCTCCTCTATAAGCCTCTGGCTTATGGACTAATAGTATTGCATTAATAAGTACATTTTCTCATGTTAGGTTTTATTTTATCTTAATTCTAAATGCTATATAATCTGTAAGTGTTACTGATATCGTCCCAATTTTCATTTGTCTTAATAGTGTTGAGAACTATATTCTCCCGGGGGTCACTCACAAGGGAACATACTGAGTACCTGGCTGTATTTGAAGAACCAGTGGTGTGGTTTTTAACTCCTGGTCCTGGAAAGTCAGGCTGTTATTCAGGCAGTCTGTTCTGGTTCTTCAGGCCAAATAGGACAGTCCTGCTTTCAAATGCTTTGCTGAGATGTGAAGGCATCTATTCATTACATGTGAGGAACACAGTCCACTTGACTCCTGTTTGTTAGCTATCTTCTTGCAAGGTTTACCAGGTAGTTTTACATTTTAAAGGCACATGATCAGCCAGAGTAAGAGAGGGTGGCAGTTTAACACTTTCCAAAACAGAACTGCCTCTTACAAAATAAGCATCCCAGAATGTTATTCCACATACTTTCCTGTTTCCCCTGCTTTGGGGTTGTTTTCTTTAGTATTTACAGACCTATTCTTTTCTGAAATGATGACTAAACCAATTACTTTCCTTCCCGATGTGGGAATCATTATTACCGTTTTAAAGATAGGATAAAACGATACTGAGAGATTAGGGCACCTATCCAGCAAAACACTTAAGCACTTGCATAACCCGAGGCACCTAATAACCCCACCACAGGACTGTTCACTTGTTCCAAGTTGTGCAATCTCGAAGGATTTACTGAGCCGGGGCCTCCCGGTGTGCCGGAGGGCTCCGAGGCTCAGCTCCCTCACTCTGAGCTGCACGCTGCAGCCACCAGCCTCTCTATGCACTACCTCTGAGCAGCCACGTTATTCTGCCGGATCTAGAGCAAACATCAGCCCTGATTTGGGCCCAGTCAGCTCCTTTTTCATTAGCATATAAAGCCAAAGAGATTAATAGCTCACCGTCAAATTGACTATTTAAATTCATGCAAAAAGTGGCTAAGACTGTTTGTTTCTCAATAAATCCAGGTCAAATTTTCGCTGCTGTTTTAAACCATAATCAGTATTGGCATAGTCTGAATCTCACTCAGTTTGTTTCTTTCTCAGTTATCACATCCAGTAGCAAAGATTCCATATCTTGGAGTTATTGGATGATTTTGATGATGGTGCATTTTGCAGAGAAGAATGCAGCTCCGCCTCTTGCAGCTGATGAACACGCTCTGCTAGCAGGAATAAACACAAGGTTCTTTCAATAAAGAAAGCAGGAATAACTATGAGTTTATGAAATTAGGGCACTGAACTGTTGAGAGAAAGAGCAATTTTTTTCTTATCATAATCCCACTTTTGAAAACCTCTGCCAATCTTTCCACTGGACTGATGAAAAGATGGATTCTGCTGACTTGAATAATTTGAAAGTAAATGATGATTCTGGTGTACACTGGCTGGCAGAGGGAACTGTTTATATAATTCTGGGCTTGCTAATAACCCTCTTCATAGCTCGAAATGGTGCCAGGAAAGCTGCTGGCTATGTAAAAATGCTCTCCCATTTCCTTGCCTTTATTGTTTTCTGTCACAGCTTGTTTTTTTTTAATTAGTATGTGAACTATTTTTAGTGTCTGGAGACAAAAATGTTTTGTTCAGACTAAAATGAGGCCAGGTACCATGAAAATATTTTCAGGGAAAAATATTTGGAGACAGTTTATCTTTGGCTGTGTGCAGTGAAAGTTTGCCTGCTTAGTCCGATTAGTTACAGCCATGTCACTTCACGTAAGTGAATGTAGTTGTGTCAGGGCACAGTGCAGATTTTGGCTCTCATGCTGCAGAGGAATACAGTAAACCACACTAGCTAGAAACTGTATCATCTAGAGCACTCTGAATTATTTTTATCCATACAAATTCCATGCATATCTTGTTGAGCGAATTAAACTTTTTAGTCAGATGATGACTTTGGCAAATGTGACTTTTGATAAGGCATGTCTTTCGAAGGCATAAGAGATCCTAAAGTCCCTGCACTGTAGACAGACTAGCTGCACTGAGTTCTACCCACGTGTGTACACACACTTGTGTGCACCATGCAGGTAAAGGTGCAGTGAGATTTTGTGACCCACTAATTCAGCCTGGAAGAAATAGAAAAAACTCTTCCATATACAGCAATCTCAGCTGAGAGGCAAGATGTGAAGCCTGGCCATAACAGTTCCCTGCAGAATTTCAAATCAAGCTCAGCCTTGACCATTTTCTTCATGGTTGCCCAAAGCCCAGTCCCACACTAGACAACGATTAAATTCCTCAAATGTGATGAGAGCTCCATTACCAAGGGAGAGCTTATCTGTGTGGAACTATTATCCATAATGGGAACCTGAGGAGAAAGCCACAGAAAATTAAGAGTTGTTCTGAAGAGCCAAGTGCCTCCTGTACTCCAAGTACTACAGCATTCTTTGATTTTGCCTAATTAAAAAGAAGCATATATATTTACCAAAAAGACACACAAAATCTGCCAAAAAAAGTCACTCCAATGTACACACTTGCACTTTTTAAAAAGACAACTATCACTCGTGTTGTTAAACACAGCTGTGAAAGTTTATCCAAAACTAGGGTGATCAGAAAAGCAAGAAATGTCAAATTTAGAATCTGTCCTGGCTGCATATATGAAATGGGCCTTGACAGTATTTTCATTAAAAGAAACCAAGTATTTCAGTAAGAGAGAAAAAAATACTATCTCCAGTCATCTGTCATTAGTGCAATGCGGGCTTTTAACACTTCACCAGATATTTCCCTTGCAGAGGCAGATGACTTGCAGTTAAAGTAGCTCTACTTTAAGAGTAACAGGCATTTTCAACTTTTGGGGGGGTGTTATGAGTCCCTAAAATATTCCACTAGATGGCCTGACCTCTGCAGAAAGAACTTTCGTTTAGAGACCAGAAATGATGGAGAGGTCACCAGATGCTACAATAATCCCAATAGTTGTGTTTTCATATATGACCAGCTGTGTTTTCAGCCTCTTGTCCTTGGATCCTGCCAGCAGCATAACTACCAAACCTGCTGTAATATACTGGTGACCATCAGCCAAAATGGGACAGGGCTGCATAGGGAGAGAAGAAAGGGTGATGGGATGAGCCTCAGAGCTTGGCTTGGCTGGAGGATCTGCTTTAGATCTGCCATGGCCCACTCCGGTCTTTCAATACCACAGAATTGGAGTATCCTTTCCTGCCTGCAAGTATCAGGGCCAGGACCTGAAGGTCCTCAGGGGATGTGTAGGTGCCTCAGCAGGAGAGAGAAGCTCAGAAATAGTGCAGTTAGTCCAATTGTTACCACTTTTTTCCTAGTGTTCAAACATGTCTTGATAACAATAGCCTTTGACTAAGCTGCCACAGAACCACAGTATGTGCACGTGGTAAAAAATGGGCCTCATTAGCTAAAAAACCAGTTAACCTTGCAGACTTGCATCAAGAGGAGGATCTAGTCTAGGAAGATCCCTCCATTACCACCAATATCTTCAAGGCTTCTTTCAGGAGATTCCCTGCAGGTGTCCTTGGGTCTGCCTCACCTACCAAACTCCTTCCTACCACCTTCTCCACTTGGCTGCTTCTGTCTGCAGTGTGTCCAGGCACTGCCCCAACAGCTGTGGGCACTCACTGCCCTTGATGGGTTTGTGACATGTGGGCAATTCCAGCTGGATTGGGAAAAATTTTCTGCAGAAACCCTGAATGACTTTTCCGCTGGTACACTCCCATCTCCTTCTTTGAAGGCTGTCCTCGTGGAGGTAAGTGGCTTCTCCTGGACTCGCAGGGGAGTGCACGTGAAGGGCCTGGGAGTGGGTTAGTGTTTTCTTAGCACTTACCTCACTGAGAGGACTATTATGTGCTTCCTTCTCTTGGGCTATGTCCTTATTTATAGAAATACTAACTGGGAGTGCATACAGTGGCAGTGATCACAGAATCAAAAGTTCCTCTTGCTGCAATGTAAATATTCTTGAGTGCTTTGCGGTTCCACTTACAAAACCCTGTGCATTATTTTAAAGACAAATAATATAAGATTTAAATAAGAGGTCAATCCCAAGTCCCAGCTGGCATCACTCCATGTAATTTACATGGAAATATGTTATTTTACATGGAGATCTGCCTTTTCGTGTTTTGCCTAATTCATGTGCTCAGAAATTTTTTGAGTGCTCTGCACTTCATAAAATAGCCTTAGATTAATCCGAGTTTCTTCCTGATGTGTAATACCTGCATATCCTCTCCCTTTTTCAAAAGGCTTTTTCAAATTAAAATGATTTGGAGGAGCCTTCTTCCCAAATGGCAGCAGGAAGAGGTGAGGGAGTGAAAGTGCCAGCTGGGGACAAAGAAATAATCTTTTTCTACCGAGGTGTTGAATTTGGCTCCAATTCAAACTCTGAACTCAAGATGGGTTCATGTATTTTTGCTCTTGCCTCAGTAGTAACAGCACCAATCCTGGCCTGGTGTAGATGCAGCCTGGGTACATCTTTGTCACCTAAAATGAAGATTACCAAGAGTGTGCAGAAGGTTCATAAAATATTGAACGGTGCTAAAGAGCACGAACAGTTTATGCAGCCTGAGCCAAACTCTCCCCAAGACAAATTTACTATCGTGCCATTTTTTAAACTTTTATGCTTTATATCCCACACCAGCAAGTTGCAATTTGGATGCAAATTCATTTCCTTAAAGGATACTTTGGATGGATTCTAAGATGGTAGTAACTGACTCCTAGACTCTGCCTGCTTATGAGGAGAGTCTAGGACTTAGTTACTACCACTGCATAGCTGGAGGAAGTCAGAGCTGATAAATGTGGCTCAGCTTTACGTTCTGGGGTGAATGTATGGTAAGGGCAGACAGAGTGCTGAACTCAAGAGGAGACAGCTCAGCTTTGCCTGTAGCAGATGAAGCAGAGCAGCCATCTCACCAGCCAGCGCCAACAAGTGCGGGGGCTTTTCCCACATGGGAAACCCACTTATCCATGGCCCTGAATTTATCCCAGTATCCCTGAGTTTAAATGTACATGTTATATGTGTAACTGAAAAATATATAAAAAGATTATTCATTTTAGGGCTACACTGTGTCTTGATTTGTTTGTATCTTTCTCTTAAATGTCTAATTTTGCTATCTAGCTTGAATATGTGAGTACTTCAGTTGTATTTCTATCTCTCTGGATTCCAATATTGGCTTAGCCACAAAGCAGAGGTCTCCAGGGCAGAGGATGCCTGCAGTTAGGCCTCTCTGTCTGAGATATTTTTATCACCTCTCTGTACAATTATCTGTGCATTAATTTGATTGTAGACCAGCAGAGCATGTCTACAAATTTGATGTTGAAATTTTTTACATCAGTTTTGTGTTCAGCAAGAGATATATCCATGGAGAGCAAAACTAGGTATATTGTACTTAGTGCACAGAGAAGCTTATATCTCAGAAAAGAGAGAAACTTCTTTTCTCATGGGATCACATTCCAGCTTTATCCACCACTCATGAAACTCACAGAACTGTCCTCCTGCTGACATAAGGTATATCAATGCAGAATGGGCCACCAGCAACCTGATAGTGAATTTAAATTAAATTGAAGAAATCAAATTTGTATGCTTTTATACACTTAAACTTCATTAGCTCAAATGAGAATATAGTGTAGATACTCTTAGGTGTGACTTTCAAAGATCCTGAACATCTACATTAACCAGGCCACCCATTCATAACTATTCTTTCTGGCAGACAACATCAGTCTCAGAGAGATCTTTTTGTTCATCCAAAGCAATCAAAAATACTGCAATCACTCATATGGAAAAAAAAAAAGAAAGCCCTACACCCATTTTGAATGCCTTCAGATTTACAGCATTAGGAAAATGTTTGACAGCATCAAGTGTTTAATCTACAAAGGGATTATAGCTATATTCGCAGCATGCACACATCATTAACGTTAATGGGAACTCCAAGACTCACCCTAAAAGGCTGGCTGTAAATTGCATCCCAGCAGGATAATTAAAAGTCTGGTAGAAATACAGCAAGTTCCAACAAACATTTTCTCCCAGGGTAAGTGATCAGAGTATTTAGAACTGCAAAATATAATCATCACTTTGCCTGAGAAAGGCAGTGCATTGGTTTTACAAACAAGCTCACACACAATGGCTTTTTCCAACTTGGGTGTCATTTTAGCTGGTAAATTTTTTTCTATGTTTCTTAGCCTACTTGGTTTTTTTCTTCATTTCTGTAATCTTACTTGACCTGAAGTTTAATACTGGGCTATGTTTGCAAACATTTTTTTATCAGGATTGCCAATTCTCATTTCTATTTCTCGCATGGTAACTGCTGGGAAAGATTGTCAAACCTGTTAGCAGAATTACATCTTTTTTTCTCTCTTATTTATTTTTGTTCAGGCTTAACAGAAAACCATGTTTCATGACTGGATGTAATTTCTGGCATAGAGTATGTCTTCTGTGAAAATTAACTATCTTCTAAAATTATAGGGGCTTCAACTGATAAGCACAAAACTGATCTGTCTCATTTTCTTGTTCTGCAAAGATTGATGATGAAGGTAAAGCTAGGAATGAAATCAAAATAATCATCTAATACCCCATGAGGACCAAATTACACTGACAGAAGGAAATAGCCTAGAGCCTCTACACTGCTTGTAATGTCCCATATGTTATCCAATTTTGAGAAGACGGTGTTTGCCCATGGGGACAAGTAAGCTGTAGAATGGTTTTCCTAATCCAGAGAGGTTTTAAAGTTTCCAGGAAACATTATAGGTCTTGACACATTTTCAGTTGATCTAAGATGTTCACACAGAGGCTCAAAGCTTCTCCAGTAACCTTTGAATCTCCATCACTGACATCAAGAGACTACAGACTTAGACTCCACCATTGCCTTTTCTTGGCCTCAGAGAAAAAAAATCTCCCAGCACATTCCTGTGTGTACATGTTTAAATGTGTTCATGAGATGAGTGCTTTAGCACAAGATATAAAATACTTCAAAAAAAATGGGACTTGATTGTTTATGTAAAAAAGAAAACTTTGGAACTTTGGAAGTTATGCCACAGGCAGCATCTGATTGTGCTGCAAAACACAAGGCCTTAAGCAAATTTGCTGCAGTTTTTCTAGAGATAAAACCCCCAATTTCTTAAAGTGGATATTTTCAGCAAGCATTTCTGCAAACGTTTAAAAGAGAAAAAAAAGAATGTTTCTTTTTTGTGTTACTTGGTTTCTTGACCTCCTTACAAATCAATTCACATTCTCACTGGAACTTTCTTGATAAAACAAGTGGTGAGCACTTTCTTTAAACAGATATTTATTTGTATACAGAATAGGACTTACTGTACACAAAAAGCAGATTAATCACTTGTACTACTCTATTGAAATCAACAGGCACTCAGTGAGGAATTGAATCAAAAAAATTACAAAAACGGTGTTCAACTTCTTTCTACATCATCAGATTTAAAAGTGTAAGTCCAATACTGCCCTGCACAGTTCCGTTAAAGCAGTGGGATTAAACTGATCCCCTGAATGAGTAATATATGGCTCTGTGGAGGACACAGAGAAAACATACTACAGGTCAATCCCAACTTCTGGTTGTGCCCTAAGGCAAGGAGACAGCGTGTTTGTTAATAGGACTGAATTATTATCAGTGGTAAAAATGAAGCTGCCAACCAGCAGAGAACCTCAGGTCCATAGCGCTGCTGCTGCAGCACAGTGTCAGGGATAGATCTCTGCAACAGTTGATGCAGTATTGGAGACTCTGAAGAGCCTGAAGTCTGACAAAAAGGAAACGATGCAGCTCCCTGGAGCGATTTGTCCAGGCTCATCACACTTTGGGTGGCTCTACAGGATTTCTGTGCTAGGGAGAATACAGTAAATGGCCTTTTTCTGACAGTCAGTCCAAGTTTACAAGGGGTTTTATAAATGTTGTGACTTTCTATGCAAATGCTTTACACAGCCTTCATGTCAGTGTGAGCTCCAGAAATGCCTGCTTGCCATTTTGACCTCAAGATGAAGTGACCTCAAAAAGATCTTCACCTTCAAAAAAATACAAGCAAAAACTAACAGCGTTTTTCTCTTACTCATGGACCCAGACATCATCCTCCAGTTCTGCACAGCACTGGTGTTCCCACTGCTACCACCCAGCAAGTGACCCAAATGATCTCACAGCCCTGGGAGCCATGTTCTCCATGTCTCTGGTGCCACCTGTCCCTCCAGCATCCTGCCCAGCACACGTGCTGCCCCTCCTCTTCAGCTCTAATGTTTCGTGCAATCCCCTCTTTTTCTGGACTGAATCTCTGGGGAAGAACAGACACATTTTTCACAGTAAGCAATGTGAAACACTGGAAGTGATTGTCCAAAGAGGCTGTGGTATCACCACCATCTTTGGAGATACACAAAATTAGTTTGGACAAGACCTCAGGCAACCTAATGTAACTTTGGAGTTGGCCATGCTTTGGACTAGATGATCTCTGGATGTCCTGTTAGGCTTGTATTACTTTATAATTTTAAATACAGCTCTCTTAATCTTATCAATGCAACATGTCTAGTGATAGGAATTGAGTATCCCTTTCACAGCTTGTGAAGCATCTAGTGACCTGGACTGTATTCTCTGTTTCAGAATCACCAGAATTCAGTCAAAAGAATGGTGTTTACATGTTGCTTGGCCTTTACTGAGAGTAAATGGCGATATTGAGACTTCACCCACGTTGCTCCTTTGGACTGCACACCGTATGAAGAGAAACAGGCAAAGCAGGGAGACAGGAGCCTGCTATCCAGTGAAAAAGTACAGAAACTACAGATGCACAATATTTCCTCTCCATGGTCTCTAGGTAAGTATTAAGTTAGCAAAGATTTGTCTTAGAAGGGATTTTAATTGCTCAGTTGTTATCAAGGATATGATTGCTTTCTGATGAGAAAAAAAAAACCCAGTTGTTTTCCCCTCTCATACTTCTGAACTGCTGTGTATTTGACAATCACATCAAACAGTTGTGTATCTGGACTTGACAAGCCACTTACAGTATACAGTTAATTTTGACTTCACTGCACCCATTTTCTTCCTTTACAGTGGCAAAGTAAAAGAGACAGCACTACTCATTAGGCATTTGCTTGCACTAACAGATCAATGCCCTCGTGTGTTCCACCAAAGAGTGTCATATTATATTGTAGAATTTTTTTCATCCTTAGTTTTTCAAGCACTGATTTTTTCTTTTGATCTTACGCAATGTAGTGGGGAATTTTCTCTGGGACATGGAAACTCTTAAAATAATGGCTTAAGATTTTCAGTGAAGTGTACTCAACTCCCTGCCACAGTGACTAACAAAACCACGTGTTGGTAGCTATTTCAGCCTATTACTTTGATTCCCAGTAGAAATCATGTCTTTAGCATAAAATTAATTTGATTTAGGCAGGGGGAAATAACGCAAAGAGTAAATGATCACCTAAAATCTCATGGATATAAATGAAAATTTGAAGTTCTGCACTCTGGTAGTATGCAAACAACTTTTTATTATGATTACTTTAATTTTTACTACAGTAGTACAAAATAGTCATAAGGAAGAAAAATTATTCCAACCCTTGAGCTTTCTGCTTAGCACATGGTGGAGTGATTTACACCTGCAGAAAGCAAACAGAACACATTACCAATGGAGAAATATCAGTTCACCTGCCCTGGTTTTGAAGCCCAGTTTGCACAGATGGAAGGGTTTCCTAATGGGCAAGGTGGTGAAAAGGCAGCACAGTTAGAATGAGACAGACCTTGTTACCCTGGACAAACTCGTAATGTAGAAGTCCAATACAAAGAATAGCTTGAGATTTTTCTAAGACCATGCTTCTGTGGAAAACGTAGTCCTGCCTTTCCAGTGTCACTGCTGCCCCCATGTCTGCTGTTTGGGATGAACAGAGAGCCAAGTCGGCTTACTGATTCAGCTAAATGTTAACTTTTTTTTTTTTTCTGTCCCATGGCTGTTTTCAGGCAGCTGTGCAAGCAGATCCAACAGTTCTGAGATTGCATAATAGTGCTAATGAGAAAGACGTGGTAGGCACAGAACTGAAGCACAGATGATCACACAGGCATTTTTGATGGCAACACGGCCTTGAACTGGATTAACAAACTACCTTTAAAAAGCATGTTGTGATGCTGAATATTACTTGGCACTAGCATTGCCATAAAGTTTTAAAGATAATGAGTATGCACCTTTATATGCTATTCATCATGGTGATACATTTACCCTTAAACTTATGCTATTATGTCCCTTACCCAATGAACTCCCTTCAACTTCTATTAAACATTTAGCTTAGCTTGATAAATTCAGCTTCTGTTAAAAATAAACAGAAGCACAGTATTCAGTATAACTTTTCAATATTTCACAGCAAAGCCAGTAACAGAAATTCGTATTGGTAAGGAGGAAATAAAAAAATATCTATCTCTGTCTGCCAGCTTCTAGAGAGCTACAGGCTTCTCAAGCCAAAGAATATCCCAATTTCGCTTTGGTAGTAGAATACCCTCTCTTCCCTTGAAGAACTCCTTAAGTGAGCAAACTATTTCAACACTGGAGTTAGTGAGAGCTGATTTTGCAATTTGACTTCACTGGAACTCTGAGCAGACCTTTTACAAGACACTCGTCTTTCATTTCAGGGAAAAAGCTGACTGGGCAAGACTATTTCCTGCTGGTTTATCACTTTTTGCACCAGAAGTATGGGTTTTGGCATTTTTCCCTTCAGCTTCAATGGAAATGAAGAACAAGCTTGATTGAGGTGTTGCCAGCTTTCACAATTTCATCACAAGCCTCACTACTTATGTGTTTTCTTAAAGCCTCAAGATTCTGGCTGAAAGAAAACTAAAATTTTTCTATTTCATGGGACTCTCCCCTTGCATTCAAAGCAAAGCTTCTGTCTTTTTTACTTGCAGACAAAGTTTGAAGAATGTGAGACAATTATAGTTTCGGAGCTGAAAAGTCCCAAGTCAGCTATGAATAACCCGCTTTTCTTTTTCTTCTTCTTCAAGACTTTTACACCATTTAAAGGCTATGGGGATTATATTCTTGTTTTCTTTAAGTTTGCAGTTGGCAGCACTGCAAATGT
Source organism: Falcunculus frontatus (assembly GCA_013398115.1). Taxonomy (NCBI): domain Eukaryota; kingdom Metazoa; phylum Chordata; class Aves; order Passeriformes; genus Falcunculus; species Falcunculus frontatus. Next base: position 259,746 of record VZRV01003363.1, on the reverse strand, counting down.
AGCAGGAAAAACATAAGCATCTCTTATCAGTTTTCAGTGTGACCTATCAAATTGAAAAAAGTAGGACTGGGACTTACAGCACTGATTCCAAGCTAAAAAAAATGAAAGGAAATGGTGCAGATGAATGAAATTGGTTTTCTGTCAAGGGAAAAATGATGTTTAAGTAATACCCAAGTCGATGATATTTTTAGTTTATTTCAGTTCAATATTCTTTTTAACCCTGGGTCATCAAGGTTGGTAATCTGTAAATACTACAAAGAAGTTTTTGAACTGCTAGCTTTCCAAAAATTAAATGTTGCTGTTTGTTCTGTCAAAGACACTTAATATGATAGTGAAATTTCCATATTCAGTGAATCATCTGGGAATATCATATGTAACAATGTAGATAAATAGCAGAGAATCCTATCCTACCTGTGGCAAACTTAGTCACTGAAATATTAATATTGGGGGGGAAATCCTCAGAAATTTTTTAAATTATTATTTTAGATTTATTTATTATGTTATCAAATACAGTGTACGGTTCACAGGCTCCTTAGCATTTGGGTTTTATCAACTGAATCATGCACAAAACAGGCATAAGCATAAGCCAAAAGTGAAAAACCAGTATTTTGAACATTGTCCACTGTTATTTCCACCATCAGTTTCACCTGTTTATAGAGCAACCCACAACCTGGCAAAGAATAAAGGTTTCCTGTCTTTAAGTTTCCCCCATAACTTATGCAGCACAAAAATCCAAGGAGCAATTTGTTCATCCAGTAAATGGATAAACTGTTGTTGGAGCATTTTACATGGCTGTCATGAGACAGTTTTTTGTTGCCACTTAATTTACACTACATGAACACAAAGAGAAGTTAATGACACAATTATATGACTGAACTAAAACTTACTAATCAAATGCAATTTTTTTTTAAATTTCTACAAAGTAAAAATTGCTACAAAAAGTAGTACATGTTCATGGTTCTGTATTACTTGTTTAATTCAGGTTCTTAAACTCTGTCATAAATATGAAACTCGACACACGTAGTATCAGCCCAAAAGCAAATTGGTTTATGAAACTGAAGATGTCCATTTAAATGAAAACCTGAAAATTGTGATTCTGTTGTGATTTCAGATTTTTAGCCTCTAAAAATCAAGAATTGAAAATGTGGATCACTCAGGCTTGACTCCACCTGCTTTGTTGTGCCAGGGTTTGGATCTATAAAAAAAGATTTTCCAGGGGAATGAAACGGCCTGGTTCTCTCAAACAGAAAATGGCACAAGCCACACCTGAGGGAGGCAGTTCTGCCCTCTCCATGGTCCCAGCATCTGCTTTTGCTTCCTGCATTGTCCCCACCTCTGCACTACCCCAAAATGTCTTGAAATTACAGTAGCAAGGCCTGATCCCACTGCCCAAGACCATGGATAACAACCCACTTGCATTGGTCATCCACCATGTTGAAAAGATCATTTCCACTGAAAGTCAGGGGTTATGGAAATCTTGGTCCAGTACTTTTGAGGAATTTGTTAATTTATAAATAAAACACAGTCAGTCACAAATGAAGTCTGGTGCAGCAGGGGTGGAGAGGAGCAGTGATAGGAAAGCTTCAACCAGCTCTCCGTGTGTCCCACTGGGGCTTCTCCAGGGCCCAAGCTGAAATCCTGGAAAGACTCTCAAGCAACAAGGCTGGCCATTGCTCCCTGACTGCAGAGGCACTGCCCCCTCAGCCCTAGCCAGCCCATCCCCAGCTGCCAAAAAGCCTCCTCCTCTCCCTCTTCCTCCTCCAGCTGCTTTTGTCCTCTGTAGCAGTACAGGGTCCAGCAAGAACGTCCACCTGGGGATCCCCTGATGGCTCACTGGCCCAGCCGGATTTCTGTGCCTCCCTTGATAAGGGACCTCTCTCTCTACCCTACGTTTTCCCCTCTTCCATCCTTTTCCTTTGGCCACACATGCCACATAGGTGGAGAGGTACAGGAGGCTGATTGGGTATTTTGCACGAGGGAAAGACTTCTTGGGAAGGTGGGAGATGAAGAAAGAAACCTTGTTGCTGTAGTTTCTCAAGAAGTATTTTCTCAGTTACAGGGCCTGAAACCTCTTCTTGTCTCTATCTCCACTAAAGGTTGATTGGGTCCACCAGCCCCAGAAAAAGCATGGATCTGCTTCAGCATTCCAGCTCCACCTGCCTCCCTCAGGACAGTGTTTCAGAACATGTTCCATTCCCTTTGGATTTTTATAGCTTTCTTAGAGACAATGAACTGAATTGGATTTCCTCCTACAGGAGAATCAATCAAACCTGCATTTTTAAGCACTCTGGAGCCTGCAGAACTGAAACATGTAGAATAAAATATGTCTTGCTTTCCTGGGAGGTCAATAGCTCTTGTTTCCGCAGGCTGGACCTATCTCTGAGACAAAGGGGATTTGTGCCCTGTCCTGCTGGGTGTGCAATATCATTTGGTCCAACACAGCCTGTACTTTATTTTTATTGAAGATCAGAACGGGATTCGTATAAATAAACTATATTTCATGTAACCTTCTTGGAACAGGTGTTCACGAAAGAGTAGAGGTTTTCATAACATTTACTCAAAATATTTATTTAAACTTTGGAGGCCTTCAGCACATACAGTTTTACTGTTAACATTTAATGGACATTATCTGTAGATCAACTATGTTAATTTTATCAGTTCACACCATATGTGGTATGATATTGGGGCTTTTCCAGGCTGTTGCCCATTTCTATGTATTTTTCTCACTGGTAAAATCAAGTCATTTTAGTTGTATGGTTGCCTCCACTAAAAGATCTGGTTTTTTATTAATTGTTTTGTCCATGCAAGGAAATGTTGAAGGCTTTAACTCTGACACCAAAAATAGAGCGAAGGAAAAAGGGTGCCAAAGTTGTGACCCACTTTTTCCTTCACCCCATTTATATTGCTATCCCCTTAAATGCATGTGAAGAGCTATGCAGCTCTTTTGATTAAGCTGCATAAACCAGATTCAGAAGTCTGTGGAGTTACCTCTAGTCTTCCATTAGTATAAATGAAATTGGAATTGAGAGCTCATTTTGTATTCAACATATGCCCTTCACATGAAGAAAAAAATCCAGCATGATCCCTGCTCAAATAGGCTGCAAATGAGATTCCAGACCACCTCTTGAAATATATTTTCATGTGCCAATAATGTTGCTATTTCCTGCTGGATAGCAATTAACATCTTTTTTCCAACCTTATTCTGGCATAATTTTTTTGTGCCAAGGTGTCCTGGACCTGATATGCACGAATGCTCTTAGCCCAGGGGCAAATACCTTCCAACCACAGTGAATGCTTCCTGCAAAGATTAGAAATGGGCAAAACATTCCCACTGTGTTTGATTCTAGTGGTGCAGCAGACTTTTGGAAAGAAGTGCTCAGTCCAGCTGAGAGTGGACCTCACAATAGCCCACTTTCTTCCCAGCAGGTTTCTGGCATGTTTTCCATAGCCCTGGTCCTTCCTAGGGCATCACAGGGCACCAGTGTCTGCTTCCTCCTCAAAATACGTCCATTTCTGTATTGCTCTACCAGCAGCAGAAGGCTTCCCCAGTATCTTGACGATCAGTTTGGAAAGCTTAAAAGAAAAGTGGCAAAACACACTTCTTAATGTTTGAAAATGACAAGGAATCAGTGAGGGCTTCCCAGCTGCAGTTCTAAACTCATTTTTATGGGGCAGTCCTGCTGGACTTTGGCCAGGCTGAAGCTGATGGCCAGATCACAAAACTATGGCCAAAGAATTAGCAATTTTGTTGCTATAAATTCTTGAACATCTTGCATTGACACGGCATTTAATTTTAATTACCTTTTTATTGAGCAGTAGGAATATGTTTCTGCCAATTTTGATTTGAAAATAAAAAGTGGGGAGAAGTCTTCCAAATGTTTCAGACAGAGGTGTTAAATGTTGAAATGTGTTTTTCCAGCATTACATAGTAACACAAATAACTGAGGAGAACATTTCTGACAACTTTAAGGTATATTTTAGTAAGAGTTTGACAAAGAGATGGACATTTTTCATATATTTGAAAAACTAAAAGTATGTTTGAAGAGAGAGAGAAAGCTTCAATACATTTAGTACCTGGTAAGGTACTTATCTAGTAGGCTCTGAGAAAATCAGAAGATGAATGGGAAGACCAAAATAATCCCCCCAACAAGGAAAGGCAGTTTTAACATAGTTGTGTTTCTACTCTGGTGCAGCATCCATTTGATCAATGCACCTTGCTACTTGTTCAGTTAAAGTGGACTGATTATACTGCAGTGAGGAGAAGGGACTGAGAGAATGAACACACATAACATACAAATCTATAGGAAACTAAGCTTCATTTGTTCAGCTACACATAAAATAATTTTTTGTTTGCAATATGTTAGGGTTATTACTTGCACAGACAGTTCTCATGATTCCTTTCTAATTTACTTGTTGAAGTGTGTTGAGGGGTTCATTCAGTGCCAATAAAAATACTGCAATACAGCATTAACTGCCAAAATGCTTTTCTGAAAAGGACCTTCCAGTTTCTTTCAGGTAGAATATGCATCAGCAAAGATAAGGATTTAGCTATTACTCAGTAAAGCAGTGCTTGAAAGTTTTTCTGAAATGCAATATTGAAATGTGTTTGAATTTTCAATTATGCTGTTACTGCTCAAATAAAACTTTTTGAATGCATTTAAATGATTTTATGTCTTGCATTTAAAATTGCCTACAATTAAGCAAAAGTCATACTGACTTCAGGTAGAGCAAGAGTTGGTCTAGTTCACTGACAGACTTACACTTCTGTGTGTGGAACACTGCAAGCAGTGAAATATCCTTCCTTCAGGAAGGAGTAGGAGGCTACAGTGGTGTGTTTAGAGGAGATTAAGTGCTGCTGAACTGGGGCAACTTTATTCTACTGTGTCTAATTTGTATTAAATGAGAGTTCCTTGCTGTTCAACATGCAGCCATTTGGTTCACATTACATGAATCACAGAATCACAGAATATTCTGAATTGGATGGGACCCACAAGGATAAAGTCCAGCTCCTTAGTGAATGGCCTGTACAGGGATTGAACCCACAGCCTTGGCACTTTTAGCACCAGGCTCTGACCAACTGATCTGATCTCAAAGGATGGAAATGTGATTTGACAAAGTCGCATAAGATGAACAAGATATCAGAATAGCATACTTTGTGAGAAATGTTACCTTCAAAGGGACTTGGCTCAGATCTGGAAATACCAGGGGGGATAAGATTAGCCCTTAAGATCTACAAATTTGTTCCTGTGGTAAACAATGTTCAGTATTCTACTTTTTTCTTGGGCTCAGAGAAATAAAACAGAAAGAATATCTGCACAAAGCTCTGAGGATGGACATGAGCTCACACTACCTACTGAATGAGAATTATGTGGCTATGCTAAATGCATCCCTAAGCCATCACTAAAATACCCTGTCTGTCAGCATGGGTTCAGTGCTACAAGAACATAACCATAAGATTTATGCCAGGTGAGAGAACAGGGAGAAGGAGCCCATATTTATCTCCAAACAACGTTTTGAACAGTGGTAGCTACAGGTAGATATTGTTACAGTAAGAAACACAAACTATTAGTTTTGACATCCTTTCTCTACATTTCCTTACAAGGGGAGTAGGAGAGGATTGATCAGACACTGATCTCTTCTCTCTGGAAACCAGTGACAGAACCCGAGGGAATGGCCTGAAGTTGTGTCAAGGACAGTTTAGGTTGGATATTAGAAAAAGGTTCTTCACCTGGAGGGTGTTTGGGCACTGGAAGAAGGCCCCCAGAAAAGTGGTCACAGCACCAAAACTGACAGAGTTCAAGAAGAGTTTGGACAATACTCTCAGACACATGGTGTGATTCTTGTGATTCTGGGCAGGGCCAGGAGTTGGACTTTGATGATCCTTGTGGGTCCCTTCCAATTCAGGATATTCTATTATTCTATGAATATAACCTAATATATTTATAATAATATTCCAGTCAGATCACAAAATGCATATGTATCAAATATTGCATTGTCTTTTAGTGAAATGATTGTGGTTAGCATTTAGCAAAAATGAAACACACAGGTTGTAATTTTTGCAGTTGCATGGGCAGAAGTTCTGAAAGTAACTGTGATGAAAGGGGTTTGACCATGAAGAAGAGAGATGCATGCATGATGCCAAGATACAATATTAGCTTTGAATGCAAGTATGTGTGGCAACAGTTCTTAACATTAGTAGATATTGTATCCTAAATAAATGAGATCGTTACGTGGGGAAGAGCCTCTTTATAGCTAAAACTATTTGCAGGAACAAATGTATGCTCAGTTAATCTCTAATTCCCCAGCCTCAGCAGCCCACCATGCTGTCTGGTGGCTAATCAAGTTACTGGGGAGTGGAGCCAGACTGCTGTTCTAAGCACTTGGATGCTCCTTTCGTTTTTATGTGGAGAACACCCACAAGTGTCCTTTATCTTTCAGATTGCTGTCACTTGTCCGTGAAGGATTACCCATCTTTTACTTCAGTGGCATTGCTGTTTCTTGGTTTTATGAATGGCATCACTTTTTTTTAATTCTGTTAACAACATTAATCCCATGTAAGCCAGCTGTCTCCTGCAGCTCTTTCTCTTACCCTGAGCTGAGGGTTGGACCATCTGTACCTTCACAAGGCCATTGCTCTTCAGCCGGATCATACAGACCATGGCTCTTTATTACCGTGCACAAACGTTCTCCTTGCATTCTGTAGGCACACTGCTCATACATTCCTATTAACCTTACAGTGGTTCTAACAGGCCAAGCAATTTACAGGGAGCCACAGAATGGCTTGGGCAAGAAATAATGATTGAGTAGACAGGGAAGTTTCTGTGCTAGCATAGTACTTCTTTGTTTAGAAGCTCTTCAGAATTTTTCCTTTATAACCACGAGTAGTCACAACTTTATTAAATCATGCTGTCCTATTTGAAGTTATCTGATTACATGTTATATAAAGTGGGGAGTGGGAATAGCTTCTTTAAAGCGAAAAATATATTAACACAGTCCTGATGCTTTTGTGGCTTTGTCTCATTCCAGAACAGGAGGTGAGTTGGACCTTAAGACATAGAATCATCTGTAGTTTTGAATATTTCTCTGCAGGCAGCTGACTTTAAGTCAATTCTTCGTGTATTTTCACCAGTTCTCTTTCTTCGGTTACTTCATTTGTGGGTTTGGTAGATACTGACAACAGTTCCCGAGTTCCTCTGAGGTTGTACATCCCAGCTGGGTGGAGCTACAGAGGATAACTTTTAATAGGATTACATAGCATTTTTTTATTAGAATATACTTTTTATAAGATAATATAGTCCAGTCAAAGGATTCTTGCGGCTGAGGGATTTAAACAGAAAAGCTTAGGGAAACAATCCTTCCTTCTGCAAAGTATTTCCAGTAAGCCCTCTGTATCCTCAGGAAATGTGATTCAACATGGTACTGCAGAGTTCTGTAAGGTAACATACCAGCTGAGAATCTGTCTTGTAGTCTTTAAGTGCTGTTTGTGGTATAGAAAAAAAAGTCCTGGAATGTATCTCTGCTGCTTATTAAACAATGCAGAAGAAGCAGTAAACATAAAAGTACAGATATCCTGAGATCACCACAGTCCTTGAGCACTGGAAGGCAGCAACTACAGCCAAAGGGCTCTGGTCCCTGAGAGAGTGATCACCTTATGATAATGGCAAGGTCAGTCTTTCTTTTACAGGGAGACCATTTGCACTTTGATAGTGAAACACAAATAATGGTGTTGACATTTTAGAGTGGTTTGAAGTTAATCCTTTGTTTGGAGTCAGCATTTCATACAGTAATCTTAATACCCATTCGAGATACCACTCAAGAGCTTGATAGCCATTCCAGTCCCTCAGAACGCTCCCTCTGTTCAGACATACACTTTGTGCTTAGAAAAAGCTGTGATGCTTCTGACAGCTAGAGTTTTGTGGCAGGCACCAGATGGATATGCATCCATCACACTTTGGAGTCACCTGGCAAGAAGGGCTGAGGAATTTTGGCAGGTCCTCACTGAAAGGTAGAGCAGAGGAAGTCCTTGCGGGACTAAGCTCCCCATACAGTTTCAGGGACAGACATTATAAAATACTAACCCCCCAAACACCTTAATGTTTGACAATTTGCCTAGCTTGAGCCAATTCTAAAATCCTCTCTGGCTTTATTGCTGCAGTGACTTAATTTTCTATTAAACTGATCTTGATCCAAGACACTCCTTGGAAACTTGACTTCCAGAAAAGTAAAAAAACAAGGATGTTCGTGATAAAACACCTGTTAGTTGTTAATTTAGTAAGGACCTTTGGATCCTTAGTCTGTCATAATTCTGTCTTTCTGGTTCTCCTTAAAGACAAAAGTAAGTAACGTAGCTAAAAGTAATTTTTCGAGTGCTTTTCATCTCTCCCTTTTGAATATATTTCTGGTGCAAAACTAAGCCTTTCATTCTGAGATTTTTGTCATGTGGGACATAAGCCAGGCACTAATAATAATGCAAAGAGAAGTTTCACATCCAGGGTTTTTGGAGTTTCTACCCAGGGCTGAGCCAATTCAAAGATCTAAGTGGACAGAAACTTTCTAAAGACTAAGGCTAAAGACATTATTTTGAGGGAATAATTTCTTCCACAAATTTCATTTCTTCTTTCTAAAAGGAGCTGCCTTGTTTTCTTATTCTTCTAATTGCAAGTAATTAATTTTGTAATTTGCTATAGAAATTATGACAATTGAACTGTATCCTTTAGATATCACAAGTCAGATACATGCTCAAATACTGCTCAGATTTCCCAGCTTGTGAGTTTCAAATACTACTGCATTCAATGTTCATGGAAAATTGGTTTAGTTATTGGAAGACTATAGATCAGTAAAATGCTACCAGTACAGGCAAAGCCCAGGCTATTCTGTAATGGCTTCTGATTGCCCTACAGTTCTTCCAAAAGAAGCAGGCAAATTTCTCTCTGAATAAACCATTAAAGGAAAGATGGAAAATAAATATTCTTGTGTGGAGTAAACTCTCCTAGAAGAGGGATTTTTAGTTGGTTTCTGCATGAATTTTTGCCCTGAAAAATCCTAGGTAAAAAAAAAATCCTAATTAAGTGTAATTCGACACTTTTTCTTTCTGAAGAGTAGGAAGGAAGACTATTCCCAAAAGAAAATAGCTTATACTCCCTATTTTTACATCACACCAAACATGGAAGAAAATGTGCATCATTGGAGGTATCCATGCCAGCCAAGGACCCTTACTAGGGTGCCAAAAAAGAGTCAAAACTTTGAGTTCCACCTGAGTCAGGATGAGGTACAGACCCTGTGAGGAGCAACCCAAAGCCATGCAGGTCCTGTCTTTCTCCATTGGGCAAAGAAAGAGTGTAATGAAATTAGAGACCTGAAGCTTTGGTAGTCATGTGCTCCCAAGGCTTCTTGTTCTTTCCGGTGATGGTCTTTCTTCTGACCTTTGGTCTGTAAAAGGCTGTATTATGACAGGACAAGGTTTCCATCGCTAGTCTAATCCTCACTGTAATTCATGTTGCTGTTCCATATCAGAGATGTCTGTTTTGGTGGAGTGGACAATTCTGGGTGGGTTTTTTCAGGCTACGCCTCTGGTTTCTGCATTCTGTGATAGAGAAACATTAGGACTAGAAATGCTGCTGTCATTGCATTATCTGTAACTATTCCAAAATGCACTATAAAGGAGCATTCACAGTAGGCCAAATAATACACTAATTGGGTAAGATAATGACCATAATCTGTGCAAGGACTCATCTTCTTTGTATAGACAAAAAGGGCTCTGCACCTTACAAATTCCAAAAAGTATGAGAATTAAAATGATGTTCAACAAGTTTAGAAAGTTGAAGATTTGATTACAGGCAACAAGTGGATTCCAGTTACTTTTCTCTCCTGCAATAATGAGTGCTCATAATACTGTACTTCAGAGTCCCTGTGCACAAGGAAAACATTCCCCAGCCAAGGATTTGTAATGAAGTGCAGTCCTCGTTCGTCAGGTAAAAAATCCAAATGTAAAACATACAAGGTAAGTAATAAGGTATTTAAGACTTATTCTAAAGAGACAGGCATTATCAGTGATACTTTTAATGGTGTTCTGGTTCACCAGGAAGGCTCTGAAGACACATACCGTTGGATTACCTCCTCTTGTGACAGAATGGCGCATGCTTAGCTGTGCTGTATCATATTTGGATCAGTTATAGGTCCAAATAGCACCTAAAAGCCAAATGCCAAATGCCTAGATGAGAGGTTGGACTCACACCTAAGGATCGAAACTTCACTCCAAACTTTTGAGTTTGGGCCAAGCACAAACAACAAAAAATGCATTTGCCAGATTTTTTTCAGATCAGGCCCAAGGAAGTAGAAACTGCACAAGACCTGAAAAGTCAGCAGGTTTTACACCATTTGGATGCAAAAAGTTCATCCATCAATTAATCCTAGATTCACTGTGGATTTGAACTCTGAAAGATGACCAAACACATCTGGACTGTACTTTTGCTGCACCACTTTCCACACTTCAACAGGTAATGAACTCCATTTAAATCTCCAAAAATTTGAGTAAATTGCTCTTCCTTGTGTCAGGACCTGAATTTTTCATCTAAACTCCTGAAAGCAAACCTAAACTTAGCTACAAGTCTGCTGGGTTGATGTAAAAGCCACAAAGTCACATCTGGTTTTCCCTCAGTTGAGGCTCACTTCTATCTCCACCGAAACTGAGGTGAACTTCACCAAACAGTGGCTGAGCCCTGGCCAAGGCTGGAAAGGGGCAGCTGGAAACTTTCCATCTGATGATGATTCAAGTCCAGGTTGGATGGGGCTTTGAGCAACTTTGTGTAGTGGCAGGGGATTTGGAACTAGACAATCTTTAAGGTGCCTTCCAACCCTAACTATGCCACAAAGCTAAAATTCTATGAATTATTTCTGTGCACCATCTGGTGGTTCTTTGCAGTAGGTGCAACAGCACTTCCCAGTGTTCCAGTAGTGGTTGCAGCACTACCAGGTGACCTTGCAAATGATCTTGGGCTAAGTGCAGGAGATAGCACCTGTCACCAGACTAGTTAATAATGTAAAATAACACAAATCCCTCTGGTATGGCAGAAATCCTGCTTTTTGCTTCAGGTTGTTATTCCATCATCCTGATCACAGACCTCTTCACAAAAGCATGTGGAGAGTAAAAAATGAAATCTGACAAAACTCCATAAAGGGAAAAAAAATTCAGTCAAGGTTTCAAAAGTGCTTTAATCAGGGTATTCTATAAAGCCTGCCAGAGGTATGTGCCAACTAATAGCAACTTTTGACTCTGATTTTTGGCTTCATTGACTCTTGGCACTCAAACAAAGTGCTGGCTCAGCACTCTAACAAAGCTGACCAATTGGACCGGGTTGTATTTAAGTGGTTTTGGAGGAAGACAGTCATCATCATTAAGTGATTAAAAAAATCTCAGGCTCAGGAGTCGTGCAACAAATGCATGTCGAACTATTTGACTATGGAGCACAGGTCATAGGATAGCATACGGAATTGAAGAAAAATCCCAGAAAGACATATACTTCCCCATGGGAATGCATGACATTGTAGAACAAGTGATGTCTTCACTTCCTATTTATGGAACCTGAATGTGGTGACTCTGGTGAAATGGTTTAAGGCCTCAATTGTGGAAAACAGCAAATCCAAATGGATCTGATTAGACAAGTTCTGCAAACCTTGCCAGATGCTGAGCACTGCTCAGTTAAAACCTGGACTAACTCCACCAAAGCCAGTAGAGAAATTAGCGGCTAACAGATTTCCTTCATCCCAGAGTAATGTCCTTCGTGAACTTCATGTTATATTCAAAGAGTAAGATTCCATGTCTTCCTGCTTTGGATAACTCTTTTTATAAGTCATATAATTTCAGCACATTTTGACGGTCTCTGGAGATGTGAAAATGGGCCATAATACTAGAGGGACCTGTCCTTGGAGAGTATTCCCTGCACAAAAGAACAGCTCTCAGAATGGTGGCCTATGGCTCTTGCCCCTGATACAAGAGCTGTCTCAGGGAAAGGTGACGCATGGTGTCAGTGGCATGGACAGCGCTGCGCCTTCCCCGAGCGTCCCGCGGGAGATCCAGCACTCCCAGAGTCACCAGTCTCTCTGATGGGGTCACCCTGGAGGGGCCTTGAGGGCCACCACACAAGCACCCAACCCACCCGTGCGGTGGTTGCACTCACACACACACACAAGCCAAGTCCAAAGGCATCGATCAAAGATAAAGGAGCCGAGAGGGGTCTTCTGTATGGGGTCTGATTTATTGGAGGGTCCAGGGACAAAAGACAATACATCTGCGTCTCCAGGGATTATACAGGGGGAGGTGCAAGGGGCGGACAGAATGACAGTAACCAATAGAGTATGGACCAAGGGGCAGAGAGAGCACAGACTGGCAACCCAAGGGCCAATGGTACTGAGAGGGGAGGGACAAGAGAACAGAGAGCCAATGGGGCTTCAAAGCACAAGGAACATTCCAGAGAACATGCATATTGAAGAGGGATATACATATTCAACGGAAAAGGGGTGGGGGGCCAACAGGCCAGCCAAATATAATCTAGATAATGCTAGGTTGTCTTGTGAGGACTCACCCTAACCTGGGGGAAGAAATACTACACCTCGGAGCTGGCCCACCATTGAACCTCAACTGGTCTCAGGCCCTGCAGCTCTCCAACCGATCAGGCGGTGGCCACAACCACCACAACAGAAAGGGACCAGAGAGACTGGTGAAACTGTTAGACTGCTCTGTGGTTGGGATAAACAATAACCCCCCACAGACACACACAGCCCAAAGCTGCAGGAAATTTCAGAACAGGCTGAATCCTCCACTTCTTCTTGTCCTCTGCTCTCAACTCACATCCACACACCCACAGTCAGTGAACGCTTTTTCTCTTTCCCTCCCAGATCAACAAAATTTTTGACCAGAGGCAAAACAAGATTTAAATTTTCCAGTGTGGAAGGAAAATCTCTGTCTCCCAGGTTGCTGGGTCGTATCATTCTGGTATTAACTGCCAAGCCTATTCCCCACCTGGACATCTGTGAGAAGGACCTCACACAATCAGGTTATTCTCTCATATGAAAGATTTTCCGGTCAGGCACACCCTTTTTGAAATACATTGGATACAGTCAAAGTTCTTCAGAAAACATTTCCTCTTTTCCTGCTTCTGAACTTGGATAGCTGTAATTTCATTGACTTACCAGCCACTGAGCCCTGTTCTAAGGAAAATACTGTACAGATATAGCCTGTTGGAAGAAGTAATTGAGCTGTTTAAAAAAAAAAACAGCGAGACACAGGCTGAAAACCAGGTTTGTTTTTAACCTCAGTGGTTTTGACCTCAGCGGTAATGGGTCTGTGACCTGTCATATCTTTCTATTCAGTGCTGATATTCTTCCCAAAGAAAAATTCCCATGAACTCACTTTCATGAAAAATGCAGAATACCCCACTATTCCTAAAATAATAGGGAGTTTTTCTGGGCTTTTGAGTCTTATATAGACTGTATCTTTTTAGCCTTGTTTTTTTTAAGTTGATCCAGCACACAGATGCAGGACATTATATGCCACAAACCCATCTTTGAAACACCTCTGCTGAAATTTATATTTGTGAACAGTCATCTTTAAAAACAGATTCATTTATCAAGCTTGCATCTACATCTGAATTCAGGGTAAGGATTTGGCTCTGATAAGAGCACCATTTCTGCTATAACAGTCCTTCCTCCAGTGGGAATGACTTTCTTTGATCTGTTATAAACTGATCAAGACTTAATAGTCATATGAGAAAGTCTTGGTTCATAACTCATTTTTACAGCTATCTGATTTCTTTTCTGTTTTGGGTTTATCTTGGATATGAGGCCCCTGAAACAAATTTAAACTTTTCCACAAAACTATGAATATAAAATCTCCTGTGAAGCAATCCAGTTTATCTGTTATCGTGATTAATCAGACCGTGACTCTCCAGCGAGGCTGTCACAAGGCCAGAGCAATTAAGAAACTTGCATCCTTTTGTGGTTCCTGTTTTGTATTATTTTAATATATTCTCAGTAACTACCTAGTCATTTCAGTTTAATTGCTGTAGTTCTGTACCCCTACCTCCACCTGAAAAAAGGAGTTCTTCATGAACTTTTTGTCCCCAAGCACTAATCTGTTTTCGTGACCTGAACAGTATTTATCCCCTGGTTATAAATGAAATCTGTACTTCATCACATTCATCACTCTTTTTCATGCTACAGCCAAATATCTGCACTCCTACAGCTTCAAATGATGGCACAGAAGAGAATTGTTAGATATGCACATTCCAGCTATCCCACATCTGCCAGGTCTGTTGTGGGCAAAAATGAAGAAACCAGAGCCAAAAAAACAACCCTGCTTTGTGTGTATGTTTTATTTTAAACCATTCTGAAGCCAAGAATGTGAAGATCAACCAAATGCTGACATGCTAGTAATATTTTCTTTTACACAGATCTATAAATATACTTATCACTGTTTAAAGTAAGACTGAATATACTTTAGTCATGAGAAACACACATGTTCTAGAGGACAGATAGAAATAATTATATGAAACAAAGACTGGAAACACTTTCTTTTTCTGGGTAGGGTCAGACTTCCTATAAAACTTCATTGGGGATAATCTTCCATTGTGCAGGTGAACTTAATGGGAGCTTTCTCTAGGATTGGGCCCGAACACAAATATAATTTTTGTGCTTTGGTTTTCAAGTTTTCTGCAAAATTCTTTCATTCTGGACCCACTTCTAAGCCATCTATAGCTATAAACAGCGAAACTGTTATTGGTAACTCTGAATTCACCATATAGGAGCACCTCCGCTGGAAAAAAAAAGGTAGCCTCTCATAAATAATAAAAAAAAAATGTTCAAAAGAAACATGAAATTGCCTCATCTAGGAATCAGCCATGATTAATGTAGTTCACCCTGCTGTCTCTGACAAAGACCAGCACCAGACACAGGGCTAGAAAACTGGTATGAAAGGATATAGCAGGCTTGGGAAGAAAAGCTTGAAAAAAGGTAGTGAGGTACCTGCCGTAAGGACAGAATGCACATACTGACTTTCTGGAATTTCCTTATACTGAAGCTCAAGGAGAAGGAAGGGACAGACTTCACAGACTGTCTTTGGTGTAGACAAAGGAGAAAAAAGAAAAATAGTAATGTTAATGAATGGTTGTAAGCAAGGAGGAGAGAGACTTCTGCTACTTCTGTACAGAATGGACAAGGCAGGCAGGAGTGGAGGTAATGTAGCAGGAAGTGTAGGATCTCTGGCTAAGTTCCACTGGATCTACGCCTACACAGGAAAGAAAATGCACACACCTGTGTGCCTCTGGGGAAGGCAGTAGAGTAGGTCACTGACAGACTAACAGATAAGAACAACCCCATTGGTAAAGGGAAAGATGTTAGAAGGCAAACAGATCTTGAATAAGAGGAATTAAAGGTATCAGATGAGATTTGCCAAAGTTTAAAGGACTGCCTGTCTCTTTAGCAGTGACTGGGCAGCATTTCTGTCTCAGAAAAAGAAAACGCAGTTTCCCAAGTTAGTGCCTGAGTTGGCTGAGCATTTCTAGATTGAATAGATCTGAATTCAGTGGTTCCTCTCATCAAGTACCGTACAACCCCCTGGGTTTGAAGACACCTTTGTGAGTCACTCATGTACCATTAGTAGCTCCTGGCTCTGAAGCCAAACCTGCATTCACATGCAGCGGGAGATGCATTTCAGAGCACATCCCCTTCTTCGTTCATGGAGCACAACACATACTCACAAGCACAGTAAGAGGCAGCTTGGGCGAAGGAACCAAAAAGCTCTCCTCTGCTTGCTCTTCAGAGGAGGTAGTAGACCAGAGGGAAGCATCCAGTTACCCAGATCTGACTTGTGTGCTGGCAGTTGGGCCACACTGGTTGTGCATATGGTATATAAAATGAACAAACATGAAAATGGGTATTGATGAAGTGCGAATCCATCCTTAAAGTGCAGCTGAATTCACTGCATCAGTCCAGGCAAGTGCCAAAAATGTGAGGGGGCTGCAACAGCATCACATAACCGGGGAATGAATAAACTCAGGGTTAAATAGACCTCAGAGCATGAATGTGAGATTGCCTTTCTAGTGTGAGAGTATAAGTAAAATTCAGAAATAAATCCTGCAGGAATTGCAACAAATGGGATACATAAACAAATTTCAGGCCTGTGCAAAAACTATTGTCCCAACCACTTAATGGCAGTAGCAGGGGAGTATTGAGTTCTGCAGGTTGTACATATCCATGGGTAAGCCGATGACCAACCTGTGTGCTTATTTTCTGCACATTTACACTGCTCAGTCCTTGAAAATTTGTCATCTTTTTATGGTTCTATTTACTCACTTGGCCTTAGGAAAAAAAAGCTGGTTAGGAAGGAATGAGTAACTTTTTTCAACTTGCTTTTTTTTTCCCAAGAAAGGAGCAGAATAATCTCTTTTTTTTCCCCCTTGTTCTATGCCAGCATGCTGAAAGATGGGCATATTATCAGACTGATAAATTTTCCAAAGAATTCTAAAGGGTTGATGTGAACCAAATGTAAGTACTAACCAATGCAACTGTTGTCTTTCTTTTGTTCAGTGTGGTTACAGAAATCATTGAGTAGGGCTTGGACTGAGATCTGTAATACTTTTTTCCATGTTCATCAGAGACCACTAAGTAAACTTGAAAAATATTCTTTTGTATCTTAGTAAACAAAAACAAAAATTAAGACCAAGTTTTTCCTCTATGTCATTCCAAAGTGAAACATTTTAACTTCCTTTGTGGTTTACTTTCCCCTTGAAAGATGTATTAGAGTTTAAAAAGTACCATCAGACTGACACACTGGCATGTCAAAACTGGTTAGGTTATTACTGATGCTTTATGCTCTCTGGAGCATGACTGCCACAGTTATTTGGTTCTCAGTTAAATGTTCACGTGGATAATTCCACTGCAGTTTTCCAAGAAGAAGTTCAAAAACATCAGGATTTATGCTACTTCTGATCTCTGAAATGTGATCTGTACACATTGTTTGTAAAACACCTGAAGTTTATTAAGTGCTTGGCGCTCAGGGGCATCTTTTCCACCTAAAAGCATCCACCTACTGTTTATTGGAATCTATGTAGGTCTAAACATATTAAGCCTGGGACTGTATCATGATGACAGCAGCTGTTGCCTTTCGCTGGTCTTAAAACCAGAGCCATACACGGTTAAAAGGGAGAAGGGATTTACCTCGGTATTTATTTAAAGATCCTTAAGGTGCACACTGCGCTTGGGTGGAATGCCCTGAGAAGCACACACCGAAAATGCACACCCTCGATACACAGCATGTACAGTTATAGGCCTTGTGAATTAGCACATCTATCAAAGATTCCCCAGTGAGAGGCTCGAGTGAACCCCTCGTCCCAAGGAACTTTTCCCCTGGATGGGCCTATCTTAGTTTACAGAATGTGCTCTGGAGAGGACCTTGGTGTCTGGGGCTTTCTGACCCCCAGCTGCGAGGTTTCCAGGATGTTTGGTCTCCTGGCTTAACGGAATATTGGGTTAAGGAATTAAAAGTATGTGGGCTAAAAGCACTAAGGATACATAAAACTATGTAAAAGGGTATATAAAAGGGGTATAAAAAGGGTATATGAAAAAGGCAGAAAATCACCATGGCATCACAGCCACAGAGGAGTTAACTAAAATGTGCAAGCTAAGTCTCAATTTATAATTAATAATTAACGTTTATAAGATTGCAAACCCTTTACTCCCACTGTCAAGCTGTTGCTTATCAAAACATTTTCATTGCACTCAATGAAAGGTGTGTAACTGCTGACAAACATGAAAATGAATCTGCAAGTCTTCAATACTTAAGGTACACTGCTGAGTCTTAAGCAAATCTTGCTGTCACTAATTCAGGACAAACTAGATCCGTTATATAGCTGATGCTACTTTGAAAACTTGTCTTAGTTATTTATTTATTCTTATTTTGGCATTCTGGCAGGTTTTTAGGAAGATTCCTAAAAGGTTTGGAGTAGCTTAGGCATGCCTACAATATGTGTGGCTAACAATTGGGCAGCATATGTCAGTAAGTCAGGCCAGTGTGGAACTGGCAGGGTAAACCCCCCTATTTTCTGTGGAAATAAATCTGCAGCAACTCCCTTTGATGTCTCAAACCACCCGTGCACAAAAATTGTGCCAGAAATCTGACCTGATGTGTAACAACATACATATCCTGACACTGAATCATGCTGGCTACATCCTTGTTGGGGAGGATGAAACAGGAAAGCCTTGTGAATATGATTGTCTAAGTTTGGAGAATATGAAACCTGTAAGTGAAATAGAATTAAGGGCAGAGTTCGATATCTGAAATGCCAAACCCCAGTTACTGAACAACTGGAAAACAATGGTATGGCTGCTGAAGGTAACCCCCTTCTTGATTGAACAATACCCTCTGCTTGCAGACAGGTCCAAGGGTCAGAGCAGACCCCCCCAACCTGGCAGGGGATCCAGAAAGCAGTTTTTAGAGTTTGAAATACAAGACAGTATGGTAATGTAAGGATTCTCATAGGCTGTATGTAAATGCTATAGGACTCTGTATCTTGTACTAGATTGATCAAGTAGACTAGAATATTCAGTAGAAAGAGAGATAAAAGGATCGCGAAGTTCCGGTCCGCTCTCTTTGTCTTCTCTTCTCTACCGGCGCCTCTTCGCCTGCTCCTCTTCGCCACCTCTTCTTCTTATCAGCTCTCTTCTTCGGCCCTGCCTAGAGCTGCGGCTGGCAGCTCTCTGCAGGGCCTCTTCACCCACGCCCTAGCAATAAATCGCTTGCTTCAAGACAACTTCTGACTCCAGAGATCTCTCATCGTTTGTCCCGACTGTCCGAACCATGTGTTCTACACATCCTTAGTTACCATAAGAGGTTGAATTTCTTCCACAGCCAGCTTCCTTCATTTCATATGTCAGTCCCTTCACTTGATAATTTGCGTTAACTGAACTACTGACAACTAAAAGAAAACTGAAACGGAATGTGAGCATCTCCTCCTCTTGAAAGTCACAGCAAAAGAGACATCGTGATTGCTCTCCCTCTTACCAGACTTGCAACGAGACAAAGAGAGGCTGGCCTGTGACAATTGCTCGTTTGCACCCTTTTCTTACATAATTCTTGTACTTTACCATATATTTTGACTTTGGAGTATCTTTCATAGACCAAAGTCTTTCGCCCATAATTGACTCCCCACAACCCAACCAGCTATCAATGCTGTTCTGGGAAATACAGCACTGTAAGAAAACTGGTATTGGCTGTGACTCAACTGAGGCTTGCATGTGATACATGATTTGGGAAAAACTGAGAATAAAATGCACACTGGAACAGAAACACCAAAGTAGCCACCCGCTTACATTTTCATCACTCTTCAACCTGAAAAATTACTGTGGTTTCTAGAACTGTGTGTTTAACTTAACATCTCACACATGTAAACTCCCCATGAGTACCCTATTTCTCTCAACTGATCTCAGTGATGCAAAGGTACTAAAACCTTAATTTTAGCTGCTGCACATTGATAGACTGACATGAACCACGTTAAGTTAACATTAAGTTGTGAACCCAGACACAGATGCTTTATTAGCATTTAAGTCGATGGTGGGTGATCACAGGACATAATATGAGGATCATATTCTTAGAGTGACATCAGCATTAGAACCCTTGTGGCACGGAAGGCATCAATGTTCACTAGAAATTTCAAACTTCTCATCTAGAAATGTGTCTTATCCTGCCAAGTACTGAACATCCATCTTTTGTGAAAAGCTGTTCAGTGCATTTCTGAAAGCTGAAAAAAGGCATTCCACCTCCATTCTTGAGCCACTGGGAGAGATAGCAAGTTGTCAGTGTGTTGTATTTCAGAAGATTGAACTCTGGTTCCCTACAGTTTTGGTAACAAAGACATCTATATTTACTAATGGAGCTGTTGTTCTTCACCTCCCACACACCATTGCTTCTGTTTCTTACAAATAAAACAATTGGACTTGATTTTAAAATATGCTAAGCAACTAATGCTCATGCTGACTTCATGGAGATATCTTCATTTCTCATTACATCAGGTCCTCACTCATTAGTCCCCTAGTTCATTTTCCCAGTAACACAGACCTACATTCACTTTCCATGAGATTTTTATGCTCTTTAATGTCTCATACTGAAGGCTCTTTTTTCCTTCAGCTGAATACTACTAACATACAGCTTCTGAAGGCATTCTTTATTTCAGCAGTTAGATGCTAGTTATTAGCTATTCACCTGAAAGGTGGATGATAGGTATTATTATCCCTAGTTTTAATAAAGAAAGCTTGTGACCTGTGGGCAAGTGGGAAAAGGTTCCTCCTTCTTATAAATCTTTCCATGAAATCTCATTCTTCCTACTGGTGACTACATAAGGTTCCTCTTAAAATTGGAACTAGTTCCTTATAACTGAAATTAGTTGCTATGTGAAGAAGCAGTGGAAGATTACAGTGATGTTGATGAGAAGACTACTGGAACTGACTAGAGAAGCTAGTAATTAGTGAAAATTAATCTCAACAATTACAATGGGAGAAATAAATCTGAGGATCTTGCAGGTTTAAGGCACATTGCAAACTGTAAACTGACATTTAAATCCTCTAAACCTGCTATTTCCTTGAATTTAAATAGGTTTCCTAGCAATTCTTAGAGGATCTTTGTGAAAAAATTATTTTCCTGTGATTTTTTGTGCCTAATGCTTTTCCCAACCTTCTTGTGAAGCCTGACTGACAAAACCATGGGGGTCCACCCACATCTGTTTCAGTACATAATGTAAGTGATACTGCTTACATAGTACTGTTTGTACAGTGAGACTGCAATTGGTGAGAGGAATGGCATAAAGAATGCTGAATAAGCTTTTTATTTAGGGAAAAAAATTCTTAGAAGACTTTCCTTGAGGGGAATAAACCCACCTTTTATTCAGACTTTCATACAACACCTATTTCTTCGTGCATTCAGCATTTTTCTTACACACTAGTATTCTGGAGAGCTATCCTGTTTGACTGCATAGGCCTCCCAGGGATAGCCTTGGATGGCTGAATCTGAATATCTGGGCAGTATCTCCAACAATTTTGCTTCTCTGTTTCATGAGACAGAATCCAGCTTTATTAGATTTTTTTTCCCCCAATTTAATGTGCTGGATATGTGCATGGTTTGACGTGCGGCGTAATGCTTGTTTGGCTTTATTTCCCCTCTGTGACATATAAAATCTAATAAGCAAGACTTTTTCTTTTGTTGCTATGGCAGGAAGATTCTTGAAACACTTAATGATAGAAAATAATTTATATTAAAAAAAAAAACCCCAAACCAACAGAGGGGCATCTCACTTCTATTTTTGGCAAGTTTGTTCACATGTGTTTACAAAGCCAGAACTCAGAAATGCTCTAAGCTAAAAGTTCCACAGTGAAACCAAGCCAACCCCATAAAGTTCAGTAACTCCAGAGTCTGAATTCTTATACTAAATGTATTATTGTTCAAAAGGAACTTGTAAGGATTATTTACATGGGAAGGCAGGCCTTCCTAAAAATTTCCAAATAAAGAACTACCTGGTTGCCACAACGAGGCAACACATAGAGACTTTATATTCCATAATTTCATCCATGCAGTTGTTCAGTTTCCAGAACCCCATTTATAAACTTTTCAAGAGATTTGCTTGCCCAGCTCCATCGGAAGTTTGGGTGTTTTTCCAAGTGTAACTGTTAAAAAAATTTCTAGCAACATTTTTAGTGTTTATTGGTTTTAGGTTTCAGGAGGTGCATAAGCGGACTGTGGTATAAAATTAATAATGCAGAGAATTACAAGATGATGCTTCTGTAAAAATCTGGTGAGGAATGGTACCACTTCAGTGGGATCCCCTGGTTGTATGGTGTTTTAACTTGGATGATTAATTTTGGTTTGAAATCACGTTTGATAACTATGTGGAGGAAGAGCAGAAAGCTTAAAACTTACCAAGCATTTAATGTTTTTATCTCTTCCCCTATATATACAGTGTTTGCCTTCCATCTTCCTGCTTATTTATCTCATTTCCCATCTTGTCCTGTACTCCCCAGAAACTCTCCTGCATAATCTGTTCTATCATGTTTTATCCAGCCTAACCTCACAGAAACCTATAGCCATGCTTTCACACTGCCCCCAGAATACACTCACACACCACAGGACCCCTTTGGGTCTGAAAATGTCAAGAGAGAGCAGAGGTGCAAGGGAATGTAGTGAGGGTGCAGGGAAAAGCTGTAACAGGAGCGAGTTCTCCTATTGTAGTGGGGCCTTTCTGCTCTCCCTGTACTTTCTGGTACTCTTGTTTCCTTCAGGACACTTCCTGAGCTCCCCAGTTACCTTTCCACAGAGGAAAGTATTCACCCTGTTTCACTGTAAGTGTCAAATTTATGCTCACCCTGCAGGCTCAGTGGCTTCCACAAGTCAGATAACTCAATTAGAAATTAGATACTCAGCGTTGCAAGCAGCACCAAGGTAGTCATGTAACTTTCCCTTCTTGTCACATTCATATTTTTGCAAAGCTTTTTCCTGTTTAAGGAGATTGTCAGGGCAGTTGCTAAGTGCTTGAATAACTTGTCTTTGATGAATGTGCAATCAGCAGAATTAACAGCTTCTCAGGCACAAGCAAAATTATGTGGCAGAGATTTCCTTAGTAAGTGTCCACCTTAAGTCAGTTAAGTGTGGCTGCCTGGGGCAAAAAGCATAGCAGAGAGACAATGGGGTCTTGGCTGACGCAATTTCCAAGAAACAAGATGAGCTTACAATTCTGTTAAAAGCAGCATATAACCAATTACTTTTTTCATGGTGGTGTTAGTGATGCCTTTTCTTGGTCTTAAAATCAAGAGCCAAACACAGTTAGAAGGGAAAAAGGGATTTTACCTTGGTATTTATTTTAAGGATCCTCGTGCACTCCGTCCAGGTGGAGCATGCTGGAATGCACATCCAAATGCACACCAAAATGCTCCCCCTGGGGGCACCCCCGAAATGCACACCCACAATCGTTTGGGTATAAAATTATAGGCTTTACCAATTAGCATATCCATCAAAGATTCCCCAATGAGAGGCTGAGCGAACCCCCTTCTCCGAGGAACCTTCCCCACCCCTGGACAGGCCTATCTTAGTTTACAAAATGTGTTCCAGAGAAGGCCTTGGTGTCTGAGGCTTCTAAGATGTTTGGTCTCCTGGTTTAACGCAATATTGGGTCTATGCTCGTTATCAAACCTGAAGAATTAGAAGTATGTGGGCTAAAAGGCCCTTAAGAATACATAAAAGTTATACAAAAGAGTATATAGGGGGGGTATATATAAAAAGCAAAAAAAGCATCATGGCATCATTCCCCACCTTTTAGAGACCAACAAAACTCTACTTTGTCTAGGCTCTGCTCTACTCTGCTCTACATTACCCGCAGAACCGGTTTACACAGCCAGCTGTTCCATCATGGCATCATTAGAAGTAAACAAATACAATCATACACAGGTAGGTATAAGTTTGTTTTTTTCTTGCAATCTTGGAATCACATAGGATTTTTTTATGGGGGCAAGATCTTGCAGGAGACAGCTTCTGAGGCTAGGACTCAAGAAAGGAACAAGGAGAACTTGGTACCTCTTCTAAAGGGCCCTAGGAATTGCTGGTGCCAGGAAAAATTAACATCCTATTTGATGTAAAAATATTTTTCATGGGTCAGAGGCATAACACTGATATAATTAAAAAAATTATGTGAAAACAAGGAATTTGCAATATTTTGTTGAAATATAATCTGAGGAAATTATGTAATTACACTTTATAATGAGAACCTGCTTTTGATTTTTTCCTCTCAAATTCTTCTCAATGTCCCAAGTGCAAGCAATGTTGCTGCTATAGCATGCACAGCAAGTTAAAAACTAAGGTCAGATAACCATATACAAACTCCAACATGTTTTACTAGGTTATGAATTAAGAGATAGTAACTGGAATTTCAGATCTCATTCTGCAGTACTCTGTGACGGTGGGAGCATCATTTCATCTATAAGATGCTAGAAATCTCTTTTATGTTTGAACATGGGGAAAATAATGAAAAAAATCAGATTATGGGCCTGTTAAAAATTGTATAAACTGTTCTCTAATATCTTTTCTCAGATCAACAGATCTCATTAGCCTGACAACACTCAACCTTCACTTAGATACCTTTACTCCAAACCCAGTTTGATCTCAGCATCCCACTACAGTTCTTGATCTTGGTTTGCAGCTTTTGAAACAGGAGAGTAAGAAAGCTTCATCAGGATCAAACCCTTCATGGACTGTCCCCAAGGCAAGCTACCCAAAGTGGTAGTTCATGAGGGCCATCGGGTCAGCATAATGGGTAATAAAAGACCAAGCTTTGGGGTGGCATGAGGGAGGATGCTAGATATAGAAAGAATTCTGGGTTTGAAGGCCAGGCAGATAGTTCAAAACAAATAAACAAAACAAGGTTTAGGAAATTCAATTATGGTCTTTCTTCATAAAAGAGGTACTAGAGCTGCCTGGCAGCATCTCGCCACCTAGAACGAGGCCCAGAACTCTGTAATGAGAGGGCAAAGTGAGAGTGACTGGAAATCCAGCCCATTACAGGGCTGTAAGGCTTGGCCGTGGCGTGGAGCACACTGCACAACAGAGGCCACATCAAGCAAGGAATATCATCTGTGCAACTGGGGACATGGGACATTTGGGAAAGAAATCAGTATGTATTCACAGGAAGCAGGATCTTCAGGAAAATGAACCCTGAAGCTGTTGACTGAGCACAGTTGATGAGTTCACTTTAAAAGCTAACTAACATTTAAATTGTTTGAAATATTATTAAGGATAATGTTTTCTTCTTATATTTAAAGGTAGTTTTCTAAATTTTGTCTTTATAGCCTTTTGCATTTCAGAATCATGTACAAAACAAATTAGTACCCAGGACGCCTAATTTCCTTCTGAAAGGTAAGTTCTTTATTATGGTGTGTAGTGTAAACAGCTTGATTCTTCCCCCCAAAATAAGTGGATTTTTTAAAAGCCAAAGAGCATCTTCTCTCTTAATTAGTTTCCACTTGTGTCAGTTTCCACTCTCTGCAGCACTGCTGGTTTGAGTGCATACAGGGATGAAGGCTCTGTTGTGCTACAGCCAGGTACCGCTGTTTTCTGAGTTTATCAGGCCACACAGCACCGCAGGGAGGGAGGGAGGCAGCTCTGTATCTCCAGTGAGGGGAGGGCTGGGCGGGCACTGTCACTGTTCTGTGCTGTGATTCAGCACTACTGCAGTGTCCCACCTCACACATGGACGGGAGGATTGTCCCACCTTCATGTGCCGGTGGTCTCTAGCTCAGGGGAATACAGAAATGGGTTGTTTGCTTATTACTCTCTCCAGGTTCTTTCTTCTTCACACAATCTCCTTTTCAAAAAGTTGCGATACAATTCGAGAAATTTAAAGGGACTTTTATTGCACTACTGTAGTTTTTTTGTGCTGTGTCCCTCAGGCTGAGGTTTCATGTTACAGTGAAGTGATGTAGCAGTGAGCTGCTGCCGAAAGAAGCAGGCCCACTGTTTGCCACCCCTCTGCAGACCCTTGCTCTGGTCGATTCTCTCTATTCCATTTCCATCCAGCATAGTGATTGTGTGGTTTTAGGATTAGTCTGGTTCTGTGGCCCATGACATAGGGAACTATTCTGTGTCTTTTCTCCCAAGCAAGGTTTTCTCTTGGACCAGTTCATACATGGCTGCACTCTTTCTTGATTTAAAACATGGTAATGTTGAGAGGATATTGGGGGTTTTCTCTCTTTTTTTTTTTTGTTTCTTTTAAATACAGTTATAAAGTTGAATTGGTAAGGAGGCAGAACCTTTGTTTTTGGCACATATACCATGTGTGTAGTTACCCATTTTCAGTGACATTCTCACATGTTAAAGTAAATCACAAATAATACTTGTTCTGTTGAGACCTTTTTCAAAACTAAACAAGTAGAGAGCACAATTAATATTAAAACCTTGAGGAAGGTGCCTGCGTTGCTGTCACCACTTCTTGTCTCCTCTGTAAAGTTTTCAAGCCTCAAGAAAATAATGACAAAGAATGTGTGAAAATAATTTTCAAAGAATGTGATGAAATACATGTCTCATTAAAAGAATTGAGAATGCTCATTGATTTTGGTATACCTCAGAAATCTGCACTCTTCATTGCTTTCCTTTGCTTTGGGGATCCCTTGCTGTTGCAATTAGTGCAGACAGACATAATGTGTGTAACGAGAGACCGGCCAGGACTGATTGATCTGACTCATCCCTGGCTGCAAGGGTTCAGTGTTACTGTTCATGTGGGTCAGAGGCAAGTTGCCGTAACATAGGCAGCGTGATCAAAAATGCAAGGCTCCTTTCTATCAAAAGCAGCATGGACACTGCAGAGGGATAGAGCTGATCCAGGTGGTACCTGCAGTTCAAG
This sequence comes from Falcunculus frontatus, assembly GCA_013398115.1. Lineage (NCBI taxonomy): Eukaryota > Metazoa > Chordata > Aves > Passeriformes > Falcunculus > Falcunculus frontatus. The sequence continues at coordinate 233,323 of VZRV01003363.1, read as the reverse complement.
CAGGCACATGTTGACAAAGATACCTGACTTCTTCAAGAGTCCACCTCACAAATACAAGATGTCATGACAGCCTTGGTAATGAAGACCAGATCTCTTTATAGCTGACAGAAACATTTGTTTGCATTCCACCAGATGATTCTGTTTCCCATCACTAAGAGCTTAAAGAATTTCTTGACATTATGAGTTTTTTAATAGCTTTTCTTTTTATTAACTTAAACAATTTTCCATTAACGTGCCAGTGTTCTAACTATTTGTACAATGTCTGAGGGTGATGTAAAATCACCTTAATGGCTGCTATATCATCATTTTCTGTGCTGGTCTACTCTTTCCCCAATATATAACTTGAGTAATCCTGTCTTTAAGAATCCTGTGTTCTTGCTGGAACAGTATGTTGTCATTATAGTAAAAACAGTATAGAGGCCAGCCAGCCTCAGACAAGTTCTGACTCATAAAGAAATAAAACTGATATCCAGAAGATTTCAGGATGTGTGGCAGTGTAAAAGAATTTTTTCTTTTTCTTTTTAAGGAAAATTGGGGAATTTTATATTATTTTAACTAGTTTTGATAGGTTTTAAATGTTCCTTGCTAAAACCACAAAACCATTCTTTGCAAACTCACATTTTATTCTGGATTATTGCACCACTATTCTGAATCTTTTCTTGCATGCCTTTAATGACAATCTGTACTGACAGGAGAGAACACTTTATCATTACAGAAAGTTTTCATGGGAAGGATTGTGGGGGTTCTGAATCAATGCAGATCATTCATACCCATGGTGTATTCATAGCAATTATATACTCTACCATGCTTCATTTGTGAATTTGTGGCACGTAAATGACTTATCCGGAGAGTACAGAGGCAAACAGAAAAGTTTCAGCTGTAGAAGGAAAATTTTATTGATAAGTTCAATTTTATTTTCATTTAAAATATGTCAAATACCCTCCTTGCTTTAGCAGTCAATACACATAAATCAATTTTTATGTTTAAAAATATAAAATTATATCACTCATCAATGTCAGTCTTGTGTAACTGTGATCCACAAATCATCTGCTTACTGAGAAAATTTATGACATTAGACATTGGGAAAAAAACATTAGCTGGATTTCAAGCAAAGTAAACAAACATGGGAATTTGGAAGAACCTTTTTGGGTGCCTGTTAGGGGCTGACATGCTTCCCAAGGCATGTTGTGAAACAGTTTCTGTCTGTCTACTGTGTTTATTGGCACTATCATCACATATCATCTTTGGAGCAGATACACATATCCAGTCTTTTATTTCTAGAGAATAGGAAGCAAGTAAACAAGGATTTTCTGGGTGTGAATTTGAGGAAGAACAATTGATTCTTTGCATACTTGCCACACTTCTTCCTTCCCTTTAGATGTTACTGATATACATCGGCTTGACAAAAAAATCTCAACACACTTAAAAGTAATCTGAGAAGGACTGGATTTTGAGAAGCCCTAGCCCAACATGTCTGCACAAAGGGGAAATATGATATGTTCTTTTGAAAAAAAAAAAAAAAACCAGTAAATTTAAGTAGTTATGCACATCTATTCTGTTCTTTTGAATTTCATATTTGAAAAAGATAGTTTTCATCTTGGGCATCTTAGGAACAAAAAATCAAGTTTTATTTCTGGTCATAGATATCTGACTGAAAAGATTGCATCAAGAAGATCATTTGTGTGCTTTCATGTCAAAGTAGCTGGAGGAGTGCTGTGTTAAAGCCACGGAGGATGAAACAGGGTGAATGGCTAAACTTGTCCTTTTATGAACTGCAGTGTGGGTCAGTTTTAAGAAACTTCTCACAGTCTAGAACTTCCTTAGGGAGGCAGTGGAGGAGGGGTGCTGATCTTCTCTCTCCAGTGGCGCATGGAATTGGAATGCAGATGCATCAAGGGAAGGTCAGATGGAAGAGTTCTTCACCGAGAGGGGCGTTGGTCACTGGAACAGGCTCCCCAGTGAAGTGGTCATGGCACCAAACCTGTCAGAGTTCAAGGAGCATCTGATCAATGCTTTTCATTACATGGTTTAATTTTTGGTACTTCTCTGAGGAGCAGAGATTTGAACTCGATGGTCTTTATGGATCCCTTCCAACTTCTCATATTGCATAATTCTGTGACTCCACCGGAGAACTTGGTGATGAGAACCACGTGTTGTGTTTTTCTGAGTCCATTTCTCCACGTCAAGTAATTTCTCCTTAGAAAGTAATCGGGATCTGTGTGGGCTGGCTAATTACCCACCGTGAACTGCAGTGTCGCTGCCTCCTCTGCTAAGGGTTGCCACATTCTGCCACCCAATTGCTTATTTGAGCACTCCCTGGTCACCGTCTGAGGGATCAAAACAAGTCAGTTTAGCAGAAACCTACCGCTTTGTATTAATTTTGCTAATTTTTTTATGAAATGAAGGTAGGAAGTGATCACACAGCAACTCTGGTCAGAGGAACAGTGGGCTTGGCATGAAATTAATGGCAGAAGGCACAGTAGTCCCGGGACATTCTCGAACTTCAGCAAATTAATTCAGAGGAGTGTTATTTTAGATTACTAATACATCTTGTATTTCCTGCCATTTTTAAAGCTTTCACATTACTATATTAACATTGCCAGCCCATTACATTAATGTTTTTTTCTAAAAAAACCCCAACAACTCTGATTTTAAATTTATAATAAGAATTTAATAGAAATTAGTTGGTTAAAGTCTTTACTATGTCTGATATCTTAGTTATGATCAGATCCTAATATTCTATATGTGTCTCTTAACACTCATTTTAAGCAAAATGTACTTCAATCTTTCACGTGAGACAGAATGAAGAAAGTGTTGCAAGACCTAATTTTGCACAGAGGCTCCAGATTTGTCAAGTTCCATCTCTTGTACGTCAGATGAAAAGAATATTTGGTGCTCTGCAACCATTCCAACATGGCATACAATATATTCCTTTGACTGTTTGGAATCCTACTATAAAGAGAAGGTTTCAGTTTTAATTTGCTGTCCTTTCTGCCACTTGACAGGAATATTCTTAGCTTTTTAGAAACCGATCACATATATTCATGTGACCCAATGTGTTCCAAGCAGCAGTGAAATAACTTCTCCAGTACCATCAGTACCATCATTCACTGTCCAAAGAGATTCAGTTCCTGCCTTTACATGCTCACAATAACAAGGAGCCACTGTTACACTCATAACATTTTCCCAACAAAATCCAAATAGTTGAGTTCAGCCTTTCTCACCCTTTGTACTGCTTATACCAGAAGTGTTCAGGGTGTAGATAACCTACAGGCAAACAACTGCTCAGTTGTCTATTCATTAGCTTTCTTTCAAGGCTGAGTTCACTCTTACCCATTCCTTTGAAACAGGACACACTGACTTGTTTTCCCCTGTATTCAGGTCTGGGGCAAGTGTTAGGCTTTCCTATGGTCTTCATAAAACCTCTTCTTTTTACGTGCTTGTTTTACACATTAGGTAATCTAATATTGACTTCGTCTTTGGTGTCTCCGTTTCCACCCACCGAAACAATAGAACAGTTTACACTTCAAAGCTGTTCTTTGTAATAACTGACAAGTGTGTGCCCATACAAGTCATCCATTCTGGTTTGGGTAGAAAGGGAACAATGGTGAAAAAGAGAATGCCCATATGTTTTCTTCGTAATAGCAATCAAAATAAAAACCTGGTCCTCTCATACCACTTTTTCAGAGAGACTACTCTCTGTGGGGGAGCTGTGTCTGTGATAGATCTGCAGGTGGGGGTGAAAGAATCCTTGAAGCTGGGCATTAGGAGGACTGCAGGCATGCATGGTCAAAGTGATAATGGAAAACCAAAGGTGTCTAATTTGTTGCACATGTGGGGGAACAAACATTTTATTATAGAGGAAGGGAACATTAATTATTAGGCTACTTCGGGAAAGTGAGGACTTCCAGAGAGAAATAACAACTAGCTTGTGTTTATTTCTCTAGACAGTCTCACTGAGGTCAGAGGAGTGCCAGTCCGTCTCTCTTTGCTGTGCTGTACATTTACATCCTAAGGATTGGGAAAAAAATTTGGAAAGGGTAAGGTGAGAAAAGAATCTGTATAAAACACAATATAATAGCTGTGAGGAAAGATGAGTTCCTATAAAAATAGTTTCTGTTATTGCCATGGTGGTGCATTCTTTGATAATACAAAACATACCATAGAAAATCCTGTCATCCTTGGTTTGGCTTTAACACTCTGTTTAGCAGTACAGAAATCACTGCAGTTTACTGTAGTGTAATTTCCCACTCTGGAATTTGACTAGGAAATTGGTTGTAACATTATATAGGCAAGGAGCCATACTGACCACCATGCAAAATCCTTCATCTCCTGCGTACTCCACTAGAAAAATAAAGAAAGTTAAGCTTATTGCAACTGAGAAAGTTGAAGCAACTATTTCTCCCTTACGGCATGGACATACATTCATGGCACGTACAAAAATTCTGGGGAAGTTTCTTAAACAATGGTAATTTATTTGGCACCACATTTAAGAGTAGCTTACAGTTTCAGCACATTCTTGAGAGACACAGGAGTACTGGAGTAAGATCCCTTCAGCAGACAGGAAGGAAAACAGGAGGATCTCCTTACTTTGCCATGGGCACTGGAAGAAGCAGTGTCACTACACCCAAAGAGGCAGACAACTTCGTTTGTATTTTAAGTATGATACTATGACACAGTACATTCATTTCAGGACTTTTTGTTTTATTGCAACTTTAGGTGCAAGGAAAATAAATCCACAAAATTTCTAGATTGTACTTACTTTCAGAAGAACCCTGCCACAAATTTGATAAGAAAGGTACATGTAGTATTTATGTTTTCAATAGTCTTTCTTGCTTTAATTCTGTTTAAAGTAAAAGAATTCTCTAATAATTGCAATGGTCATCATTTGTGGTATAATCTTTTACATCATTTCTTCCTTTTTTCTAATTGTTTCCCTGATTGTAATAATGTGTGTAGTCATTTAAGGGATCTTTTTACTTTACTATGAACATACACACTTTTATCTGACTTTAAACATATTAGAGAGTCGATACTGTGAAATTCACTTTAAATGCAATTTAATACGGAGAAGACTCAAATGTATAAATGCAAATTTTTTATGAACACCTTTCCAGCTACCAATACTAGCACAGCATTATGAGAGCTTCTATGGAGCAAATTAACAACTTCTCAGCCAGACCCAATTCAGTGACACATGAATGAAAGAAAAATATCTCCAAATAAAATGGAAACTGTTGGAGGGTTTCTTAAGTGCTTTGGCAAAGTAGACTTTGTCTACGTAATCATAAGTGCCTACAAAGCCATAGACACAGAACAAAATAAAATACAGAAGCTTCAAACTTCATTCTCTTTATTTTGTCTGTAGAAAATATTTTAACTACATTTTCATACTTTTTGAAAACATTTGCTTGTCCTCTCTCTTTACCTCAAGGTTCTAGGGAGTTTCTCTGTTAAGATCATGTTAGGTAGGCTCTTTCAAGCTGTCAGCTTTGCTGTAACTTCATTTTCCAATATTAAGGTTTAATTTGAAAACATAATGCCAAACTTCAGCATTAGATTAATCATCCACTAAAGGAACAAAAGAAAGTCCCAGATCACACTAATGAGAAATAACTATTTTGTAAAGTACTTGATTATATATGATGTAATAAATAGTTCCTGGTTTGAGGCTTTCCCCTAACTACCATTACACAGATCCTAAATGAAGCTCCACCTGAATATCTTTGAAGATTTTCTGAAATAGCTTTATTAGGATGTAGAAACGTGTATGAGGAAAGAAACAAAACAATTACATGAGAAAAATAAGAGAGGCTTGGGGGCAAATCAGCGGGAAAGAATAAAATTGTTCAGAATGTTACTCTGGGAACTAAGAGTTTCTGACCATTGAAATCCAAAAATTACCTTCCTGTGCAGTATAGTACTCAATAGTGTTTCCTTAAAACCCTACCAATGTAAGGAATTAATAAATACTGTAAGTTGATGTTATGGAGATTTGTATTTATGTATATTGTGTGGCTTTACATCAATATTTATGTAAAATATTTTATAACACTATTTATATCAATATTTTTTACTTGTATAGACTGTTCCTTTTAGCAAATATTTGGTATTTCTGGCAGCCCTGGATGTGCCTGTGTCTCTCTGGGTCTAGACTTGCCCTAAACTTGTTCATTTTTTGTTGTGCAATGAATAGGCTTACTCAGTCCTCTCTCTCTCTCCCCTCCCTGGTCACACACACACACAGAGAGCTTTATTTTCCTTGGAAGAGAAACTCCAGAGTACTGGAGATGCTGCACCATATTCCAACAGGTCTGCTCATGGCAGACAGAACTGCAGTCAAAGGTCTGGTCAGATGTCTTTAAGAAGTCCTAATTAATATGATTTTTTTTTTTTTTTTTTTGTCTGGTGTCAATTAAATCAGCTGTGAGTATCAAAGTAGTTTCCTCATATAATTTTGCTATCTTTTGATGGTAAATTGTTTAGCTAAATAAATGTATTGATTTCATTTCTTAATTTGAAATACCAAGGATATCTTTTTCCCCATCTTCTCTCTCAGCACTTTTTAGTCTATAATTTTAAACTTCCGCTGGGTGGCATCGTTTCTCCCATAAAAAAGTCTAGTACGTGTGATTCTGCAGCAAACTCGGAGCTTTGAGCTTCTCTGCAGCAACTATGGCTAACACACTGATGGCATAGATGGTAAGAGAATGCTCCCAATGAAGTATGTGCCTTCCATCTATTTATGGCTGTGTGCAGATGGTCTCTGCCTTGAGTATTTTAAGACTGTGCTGAGAAGAATCGCTAGGTAGGTTTATTTCGTTTTCTCCTTTTACATCCAAGATATCTGGGGAAACAAGCACAACTCAACATAATTTATTTGTATAGGACAGATTGTATTTATGAAGTTTTCTCTGGAGATGACAGTATTACTGAAAGTGGAAACAAAGAAAAAATGTAAGAATTGTGCTGTTCAAGGACCAAACAATAGGCATTTGACGCTCTTTCTGATAGATTTACAGATCACAGCTGGTTGCAAAATGCAATAAAAAAACCTTGCAGCCATGCTGGAAGAATTTTTAGAATCTCAAATGAGAAGTAAAAACTTCAATCATCACCAAAAAAAAGGAATATTCACAAAAAAAAAAAAAGGGGGGGGTAACGAGGGTCTTCTGCCTTGAATTGTTTGTAGAACTTGAAACTAAATTGTGAAAATGTGTCTATCTTTTCATCACATAGAGCAAGCAACAATCTGTGCCTAAATCTAGTTTTTGTGAATATTCTTAACTTGAATACTAAGAATTGATCCTAACGAGATGCCTACTTTTCTACAGAGTAACTATACAATATTTTTGACATGAAGTTCCTACTTAATGAGAGGGAACCGAAATTTTTAAGTCCCCTGTTGGCATGTGCCAGGGCAGCATGCTGGCATGAAACATGTACTGTCCTAGCCCTCTTTAAAAGCCACCAATTGCCTAAAAGTTATTTGAGTGTCAAATGTTCCTCTAAATTTGTCAGTGAAACCTGGTGAAGTGCTCCTTGACACTGTGCACAGCCAGAAATCTGGTATTTCCTGGTTTGCTTCCAGGCCTTTGGATGGTTCCCCAAACTTTTTGAGCACACAAAAAGACAGTTTCTGGTGTGTCGATTTTGAGTGGCATCCATCATCTCATATCTAATTATTAAGGATAATTTCTTTCTCCATACGTTTCAATTACTGGTGGCATGCTCTGCCCCTGCTCCCCCTCTTCCCCCCTGTTCCCAGTGTTTTATCCAAATCTATTGTAAGGGCAACAGTCCAGTTCTCCAAAGCAAGAGATGCAAATGTTCAGACAATTTAAAATAAAACAAGCAAACAAAACCTCTTGTGAATTTTCTTAATCATGTGTAGCACCACTCAGTCTGAAAATATGGAGAAACTGAGTTTTAATTTGATATATACTTTGCCATTGATATACCCTTTTGATTGTAGCTGTTTGTGGTTCAGGATGGTATTTCAGATGAGATGGGTAGAAAAGCAATGAGTGAATACCATTGTTAAATGTTCCCTATCTGTGAAAAAGCTGCTTGGAAACTAAATTAGTCCTTAAGTGTAGCGCACTAATGCCAACTAACTATTTTATTGCCAAGAAATTGGCATCTTTAATCTGAAAAATTTGTAAGAAATATTCTCTTTAATGACTTACTTTATCTCCTTCAATTTGTAGAAGACTCTGAAGGATTTGCAGAAAAATGTCACGATATGCAAACCAACTCTGAAAGTTGACAAAATGTGATAGTTGTCTTGAAATCCATTCAGACCTTTTAAGAACTGTCAAAGATTTCACCCTAAATGTAGGTGATTCAGGAAGATAATGCTAGTATCTCCTTTAACATGTAGTGCCAAGTTGTGGGGAAACAAATACGCCAAGTTTCACTGTGTGGATATCTTTGGAGGAAAAAATGAAGCTTTCTTCTGATTTCTGAAGAAGTCTGTAGGAGCTGCAGGTGCTCTACATTTTAAAAATTCAGACAAGGTTACATAACAATCAGAGGAAGATAAACCTGCTAAGCATTTTTATTGAATGAATTAGAAATGTGGTCATATTTCGGAAGAAACAAAACACTTATTATATTATAGAACCCAGGGAGCAACACAGATGTGATACATAGAGAAGATTAAAAGAATAGTAAATTAGTCCAATCTTCATACATGTAAATATTACCACGGTGAAAGGTTAGAAGAAGGGATAGGTCCACAAAATACCTGGATTATTTTTAACACAGTAGTACAAAACTAAATGCCTAATTTGTGGGAAAGAGATCTGAAGAACACCCCAAATTTAGGCACAGGGTGAATTTTTAAAGTGACTAGATAATATGCAGACTAAAAAGACCTGTAGTTAGGTAATTTATTGTTGTGGAGATAAACTTTTGCTTCTCCCTGAAGTACTAGATGTCAACTGCTATCAAAAGAACAAATTATGATGACTAAATCATTAGGTCTTGTCCAGCACAGAAGTTACATTTTGCTTCCTAAATAGTGTTTTTAAGTCAGAAAGTACGTTTATTCCACTTCAGGTCAGCATCTATGGATTATGGAAGTGAATGAAACAGGTAAAACCATGTAAATTAAGTTGATCATACATAAATGATGCTGTGATACCTTGCCAACTGCTATATAAATATCCATACAATCTGTTCTTTGTATCTCATTATTGCAAAGAAATGTGTTCAGGAATCAGGCTATAAACCTTCTATCCTTCTCTGAGAGAGTATCCTCATGACTAAGCTGTTAAAGCTGTGGGGTTTTGGTGGGGTATTCTTTTTTCCTTTTTCTTTTTATGTATTTTTCTTTCCTCTTGCAGTGTAGCTAAATGGAATACTTATGGATGATTTTCAAAACTACCCTTAGGACATTTTGCCAATAAAGGGAATTGACTGGCTAACCAGGCCTGGATTTTATAATTTGAAAAACCTGTATTGTATTGTTTTAATTTTTTGTCAACTGCCTCGTGTATCTCAAGGTTTTCATGTACTTTCATCTGGCTCTGTTTCAAAGAGGGTGAATCTTCCAAGTGGATATGATCATTCTCCAACATGTTGAAGGTTACTCATATCAGCCTTTGACGAGATTTCTTTTTCTACTTGCCTAGATTGCTGCAAGTTTTCATGACATTTTAGTTTTGATGTCCTGCAAATATGGTGTACGCTTAACAAACCCGATTCTGTTTTCCTCGAGTATTTCCTCAATAATTAATTTTTCTGTTTAGTTAAGATAAAATGAGAAAACCACTAGTTCTGTGACAGTTCATTGGGACTTTATCTGGTCAGGACTCTGTTTTTAGAGGCCTTACCAAAAATTTTGTTAGCTTGTACAATTCTAGTTGAAGAAGATGTCTGTCTGGATCCAAGTACTGGGATAGGGTTGCTGAACTGCTACTCAGAACTGGTGCATAAAACTGAAAGACATATGCGTCACTCTTTCATGCATTTAAATGCATTTAACTAATTCTCTCTGACAGCTAAAATCCAAATCACCAACTAAATAAAGATAGCTGCATTAGGCTATCTTCCAGTCCTAGTCAAATACATTTTGTTTAATGTTTTCCTCTAATGTTTTTTGGGGATTTGGATGTACAGCTTTGCAGAGTGAATCTCCACAGGTTCAGAAAACTCTTGAATATGTAACCAATATTTGAACATATGGCCCATGACATCATTCTGTTGCTGCAATAAAAGTATGTTCCTTCTCATATATTTCATTCAGAGAGGTAGAACTGCTGTTTTCCGTAGCTGAATTATTTATAATTTTTCTCTGGCTTTTCCAAATTTGAGGTATTTATCTAGTCATACTCCCCCTCATCGTATCGGTCAACTGCAGTATCCTGGAGTCTCCTAAGAAATCAGAACCACAATTAGTTCATCTTACAGATCCTGAGGACATTCTCCTTCCTGAGAAACTTTCTTTCTATTTGACATGACTGTCTTTATCAAACAGAGTGCAGAAATCATTTATCCTTAATGCTATTTCTGATCTTATGTGCCTAAGGCTTAATCTGAATTGAAGCAATAAGCCAGGAAGTCAGTGCTGCCCCTCTCCTGCACTCCCTTCAGCCCCTTAGACTATTTTCTGTACTCCATGTCTTCACTTCATTTGAAATATCAGTCCAGCAGTTCTGATGCCTGTGGCAGAGCTCCCTGAACCAGGGATTGCAGCTGGTTGCACTTAACATTCTGCCCTGCACTGGGCTCTTTGGCTGTTCGCTATGACAAAAGAGAACTTTTTTCTAGGAATTTTTCCTGGAATTTCTAGGGTAGAAATATCTGAGCACTATTGTATAATTATCCCTAAACTATTTTTAAAATCATGAACACACAGGAAAATATTTATGTCTTCAGCATGTTAGCTGAGATAAGGTGCAAAGCTTTTTCTTGGCCCCGTAGCTAAAAGATCCAAAGCCTTTACTGAAGCCTGAACACCTAGATCTTTTCCTTGGTCGTTTCAGCAGAACCAATTTATTTCATTCTTGTAAAGGCCTATTCTGTAATTATTTGGATGAGTCCTTGTAGAGCTTGGTTTCAATTTATAGATCAAATTTGATTCATAAAATGGTATTTTTAATGCTGCCGACTGAGTGGTTTGGCGTTATTAAAATCTGGTGGTTTTTTAACTTACATAGTTGCTATTCTGTAATCATAATAGACAATACAGGAAAAAGAAAACAAAATAAAACAACATAATTTTGTTCCTAACTTTCTTGCTGGAATCTGGAAAATTGTGGACTCTAATTCAGAACAGCTGGTTCCAAATATATCAAGTTTTGATTGGTTGCATTACCATTAAATAATATTGAAATAAATGGCTTATCTCAAAAGAAATGAAGGAATCTGGTGCCTTATTTGGTAAACAGACTTGTGTCTCTGAAGGCTAGAATTAGATTCAGCCTTAAAATAAATATTTAGGATCCCAACAACATTTTTAATGATTTTAGTTTTAGAACATGCTCAGAGCTCTCGTGCTGATTCTTTTGTTTAAAGAGCACTAGCTCTAGTTTCATCCATAAGTGCTGTGGCATGCTTCTTCTGGTTTTTGCTAAACAAGGAAAATAAAGAATTGATAGACAATACATTAATATCCAAAAATAACTTTTTCTTGTCATTACATGGGCTTTTGCATTGACCTTTATTAGACAATATTCTTTATGTTTAAAAAGCTCAATACATTTTAACTGATAAAAATCTGATCAAGTTCAGCCTATTGGTTTTCCTGAATCTGTGCCAGCTGTATGAGCTGAATCATTCTGGTTTGAGTTATTCACAAATAAATAACTGGCAACAGCATTTAGATTTATTTGGATGACTAAAACAGTGAAAGTGCTTTAGATAGACACCAGTACATTGTTCTTCAAAGGTCTGTTTAAGGCTTGTGAATTATGTCACTAAAGAGAGAAGCATGTGCAAAAGGAGGAAAGGTAGAAAAAAAAAAAGAAACTTCAAATTTTTCGGTCCCAAGTTTAGAATAGGAGGGAGGGGATACTCAAGATGGAGGAGCTCTAGGGAAAGTGTATTTAGACAATGATCTCATGACAAACCATCCTGAAATGCTTTGGTTTGGTCTTTGTGACAGCAGAGAAGGACATCAGCTTTTGTATGCCTGATTGAGGTGTTCTGTTAAAGATTAGAGCTGTGCAGGTTTTCTTTAAATAAAAATTATTTTATTGGAAAAAGGTTTTAATTTTTTTTTTAAGAACTGTTCACCTTCCATTTCATCAAACACTACTGGAAATATTTTTGAATCCTATAGGTAAAAAGCCTTAAAATATGTTAGTCTTCTTTCTTATTGCTTCACAGGCTTTTCTTTCCCACCTTTAAAAGAAATTTAAATTAAAGAAATGCCTCTACCTTGTCATATTGTTGCCTGTCTTTCTTCCGTCATAACTGTTTTCTGTCAGGGCAAATTTTTTCCTCTCCTTCTACTGCTATGTGTGGTTCTTATAGAATAGCTAGGTAAAGTCTGTATTTATAAGCTCTTTTTAAAAGAAACTTCTTGCAAAGAACGGTATGGGACAATAGCAGGGTATTTTTGTGAGTCTCTGGAGCTCCAGGGATTAACCTGGTTTCCATTTGAAAACCTGCCCTAGCAGCAGTGCAACCGTGCTAGTACAGTCCTGTCTGTAGTTAATAAATCCTGGTAGTTTCAACCAATCTGACACTTGTCTATGGTATAGCTAATCTACAGCCCATAGACACTACTCAAGGATAATTCAGAGGTGACTTGGCATAATATGCAATCTTTCTTGCCTCATCTGCATGAAGATTTCTCCTCTGTGTCTTGCTCCTACAGATGACTCTTGCTGGTCTCTTGCTTCTGCAGGTGATTCTTGCTGGTCTCTCCTAGAGAGTTATTTTGGCTTTGCAAATTTCAGATGCATGAACTTCAGTGAAACATGAGTAATGTTTTAAAGCTCATCATTAAAATACGCAATACTCATCACTGAACTCAGCCTTTGGTTATCAAGTTTATTTGTGGTACGGATTTCAACCATGTCCCAGATGCAGAGCTGGTGTCACAGCCTGTTTCTGGCTATACTTTCTGTGAAGCCCTTGCATGAACTAATGCAGTTGTCTGGATTTCAGCACTGTCTTGGTTACAGCTTTAGCCTGGCTGTTCCATGAGCTGGTTCCATTCTCAGACAGAGAAGGATACTGCAGAGGTTGGCTTTGCCAGTGCAGGAAGGTTCTGTATGAGTCCAGTTTGGTTGCATGGGGCTCTAAAAGGTCAGTCTTGGCATCAACCCTGCTGGACATTCAGATGGGAATCATTCTGCAAGAGATCTCTGTGCTCGTGTCCCTTGGTGTTTAGGTTCCCAGAAGGCTTATTTACTCATGACCTCCATTGTGTGAATGTCTCAGCCAGCCCTAGTCTGAGATTCTGCATAAACTAATAAATATTGCCTTGAATACTAGGCAGCATGAAGAAGAGCCACAGGGACTTCTCTACAACACTTACTTCCAAGCAGCACTGTTAAGCCAGAGCTAACACCAAAATAATCAGCTCAGCTTAAACCACCTCCATATAAGAGTTACACTGAGGCACCCATGTTATGCCATCCATGACCTTCCTCTTAGACACCACATTTTCAAAGATTTTCTCTTTATAATTTGAGTAATGGAACCCTTATTTCTGTAGATAATAAGAGGTCATTGCATGTCTCAGTACAAAAATAAAATATTTGCCATTTTAGGAAGGATTTTATACCTTCATTTCCAAACCAAACATTTCCTGTGTAAAGCGATGCAGTTTTTAAAAGAAAACACTGAACAAGCAAAAAGAGTTAACCTGATTCCACTGAGGCAGAATCTGCCTGTGAGAAATCTCTACAGCAGACTGAAATCTAGCTGCTGTTAGTTTATTTGTTGGAAGAAAACCAGACCATCATTTTGCCCGCTTCCCAGAAGAGAGTGTCTGTGGGTGTTCTCTTTTCTTTCTCACCAGTAATAGATGAGATCTTGCAATAAGACCTGACTGCTAGAGAGACTACCTCAAGAAGCTATTGTCATGGAAAACAATGACATCAGCCCAAGATCTGTGTTCTTGCTCTTGCACCCTTCCTGTGGTGCAACATCAATAAAGAATAGTTATTTGTTTCTTGTAACAAGAAATACAGCAGAATTTCTAATGCTTTGCTGGATTGTTTTCCTTCCTTACAGCCTTCTTTATCCTAACCTCTAATTATGTTTCTCCTGTGTAAACATGGATAGGAGGAAAAAAATTATTACAAATATTGAGTTCTCCAGGAAGATGTGGTATGAAGATGACGGGAAGTGACTTCTCCTACTTGTATGTGTGTGTCCCAAAATAAAGTATTCCTCTATTTTGGAAAGAGATATGTACATTTACGTGAATCTTTTATCCCATACGAGAGGGAGCCAGCACTGTGATTTTGAGTGCTAAAGGAAACCTGGATTCGTGAGTCTTTGTAGAACTCCTTATAATAGCTGGATACTTGACATGAGCAGGTAAATTCATTCAGTTCCTGTCTTGGGCTTGTTACGAATCCATTAAACAAAAACACACTATCTAAACTGCATTCCTACTCCCAATATATTTTATTCTGCTTCCTCCTGGTAGAAAAGGCTGACTTTAGTTGATCATTGCTATTAATCCTCAGGAAGCTGGCCACTTTCTGCTCTAGTGGTACTGTCCTTAGTTGGTTATCACTGCCCACCACATGGAGGTTACAACCTCTGCAGATTCCTGCAAGAATATGTTGTAAGGGTACGCCCTTCTCCCTTGGCAGTCAAGTAGGTTATCTGAAACCACCTTCACTGATGGATTAAATTGAACTGGCCCACTTTGCCAGAAGTGATAAAGGGTAACTTATTTCCTTGTATCAGCAGACTTAGGAGGTTGGTGACAAATACTAGCATAACACTACTTCTTCGATCCCAGTGTCGCAAAGCAGTTATCCTTCCAGTACTTCGATACAACCTTACCCCTCTCTCTGTGAAGCCTGTGATCCTAGAAAGTGCAGTTATTACCAAGTCAGCAGAGAGAAAAGCAGTTTTTACCATAAGAAAGAATGTAATAGAATGAAAATGGATGCAGTGACTTAAGTACAATTTAAATATACAAGGACAGCCTATGTAGTGTGGAAGGTAAAGGGTCAGAAGCAGGATCATCAGCTGGAGGAGATGCTGGCTTTTTGGTAGCTGAGATGTTTCAGTGGCTATGTCACAGCTTGCTAACTGTCATCATTACCTCCTTTTTCCATCTTTCATCCTTGACAGATAACTCAAATTCACTCAAATTAGAAAAAGGTGATAACTATGATGAAAATGTAACCATTCAGAAATAGGCAGCAAGGCAGAAAATATTAGTTTAGGCTTTCAGCCTCACAAAAGTGACTGAATTTGACAGACACAAAGTCACAAATTCTAGCCCCCAGAAAGCCAGCATCTCCTCCAGCTGACAAGCCTGATGATCTTACTGGCTTCTTTTCAATAGTCATGTTCTTGTCACTGTCATCATCTTCCTGAGATCAATTAAGGTCATTAATGCATGAAGGATGGAAAAATGAGAGGGTAAATGGTGGTGGGTAGGGAAGGCTGTTAAACAATTAGTGATGTAACCCTAAAAAAACAACAGTGCAGAGTGTTGTTGTGCTGTATGTTGAGGAAGTGGTATAAAACATTCTGGGGTTGGTCTGCATTCAGTAAAAAAAGCAAAGTCTTTGTGGTGGGAAGGCTATGTCTAGAATAAGCTCTCCATAATGTACTAGTACTAGAGTTTATACCATGGAAGTCATGTTTTTCCTTCACCGACCCTAAGAGTAAGCTGTAGTGGCATTATATAGCCACAGGCTTTTTGTTCGGCAGCACTCCTGCTTCCTTTGGTGTATCGGATGAACGATGCTCACTTAATGAACAATAATCCAGTACTGTTTTCCCTTTGATACTCAGTGTGTGGCCCTCCAAATGATTTAATGCATATTGTTTTGAAGATGGAGCTATGAATTCTCCTAGGAGTTTTTCTTACTACAGTGTTCCACAAAGTGAATTATTTCACCGCTGTTGTAGAGGAGGGGCTGTTCCACACAAAGGGTACATTTCAAAATACCTGCTGATTTTGGTTGCCTAATTTGAGGCATGCTGGATCTGGTTTGTTCAAGGCACTTGCAATGAGTAGCCCTTAATATGCAAAAATGCGGATCCCATTACTCTTACTGCGAGTTCTCAAGGCTTTTGCAAGTAATAGCCTGAGATGTCCGGGCAGGTACATAGAAAATTAGGAAACATACAGTTGCAGCCATTGAATGCAGTGGAATTCAATTCTTCATGGTCGTATGAACTGAGGCATCTTTTCTCTTCCAGAATCCCTGTATCTTACACACTGTCACTACATACCAGCAGTAAAACACAGGAATTCTGAGAGCAGAAGTGTCCTTGCCTCCACAAACTCTGCTCATGCCTATAGACAAGGGCTTTGAACAGATTAGAGGGATGAGAAGAGAAGACATAGGGAAAAGGGGCAGGAAGCCACAGCGCAGAATTCTGAAGTCCCTTTGACACAGTGGCAAGCCACTGCATGTGGTCATGTTATAAAGACCAGTACAATTCAAAACAGGAGTCAACCAAGCTATGGGTGTGAGTTGACTGTCTGCAGTTGTGTGCTTCACACGTTCCAGCAGTGTCAGCTGTTGGAAGTGGGCCCTGGTCGAGTGTGTTGGTTTAACACAGCCTGGTTTTTGGTGGGGGCGGGAGAAAAGCTGCTCAAAACTTCTATGTTTGGCACAGAGCCAATCGCTGAAGGTTCTGATGATGGGCACCTGCCAGCCCAATTGGACAAGTTGGTAACGCCTCTGTGAGGACATCTTTAAGAAAGGAAAAACTGCAGGAAGCTCTTTTTCTTCTCCTGAGGGGTGGTGAGGTGGCCACCGGGGCCCATTCTGGCAGGGGTTGCCAGGGGCCACGCGGCTGGGGCCTTCCCAAGGCCGGGACCACATTGCCAGGGCCTTCCTGAGGCGCGGTGCCGGCGAGGACCAGGTGGCCAGCAGTGAGAGACATGGCGAGCAATTCCCTGATGTGGAGCCCGGATGAGATCAACCACTCAGCTGCAACTTACAGACACCAACTTTCTTCCAAGTCGGAGAACAAGGAAAAGTGAGGACATGTGAGGAAAACCAATATGGTGGCATCAAGGTCAGTGAAAAAAGGAGAGGGAGGAGGTGCTCCAAGCGCCAGAGCTGAGATTCTCCTGCAAGCTGTGGTGAGGACTATAATACAACAAACTCTTTCCCTGTAATTCATGAGGTGCATGGTGGGGTGCAGAGATCCACGCGCAGCCCGTGAAGAAGAGTACTCACGCTGGAGCGCTACAATCTAGTAAGGAACTCGAACAGAGAGAGATGACCCTTGCTTTTAGAGATCGAGGAAGAGAATCTCTGCTTCCAAACTAGAACAGCTCATCCTTAAAAGACTAAACCCATGAACTAAAATGACCCATGCTAGGCAGCTGTAGGAAGACTGCTTGGCCCATAGGAGAGACTCACGTTGCAGCAGGTTCAGGTGGGACTGTTGCTTGTGGAAGTTAAAACCACGCTAGAAAAGTTCACAGAGAGCTATCTCCCGTGGGAAGGATCCCATGGCACAGCAGAAGAAACTCTTCCTTAAGCATACTGAAGAAGATTTTTAAGAAGAGAAATACTGACCAAAAACCCCCATGTTTTGTTTCCTTGCACAGTTGGTGGAAAGAGGAAGATACTGGGGGGAAAAAAAGGTGTTCTGAAGGTTTGCTTTGGTTCTCATTACCCTTTTTACTTTTAATTCTGTTAATAATAAATCTTCTTTATACTGCTGAAGTTTTGAACCTGTTTTGCCTTACAGTGGTTTTTTTTTCAATAATCCTTATCTCAACACATGAAAATGAAGTTTTCGATTCCCTCTTCTCTGCTCAGCTATGGCAGAGGAAAGCAAGTAGATGGTTTTTTTGTGGGTGCTTGGTGCTTAGCCAGCTTCAAACCATGACATCAAGTCACCAGGTGAGCAACTAGTTGAAGGAATAACAGAGGAGCCGAGCATACAGCAGTGTCAGAGAGGATGAACAGAATATACCACCTTTGTAAAGAGAGACAAGATCCCAAGCCGCACATTGTGGAGGGAGGAATAATAGGACCAGTTGTCCGTGGTGTAGTCAGACCTCTGAGCTGGAAGACGGGAAAGGGAAGCAGAAAGATGCCTCCATAATCCAAGGGAAAACGGTCAGTGACCTGCTATATCACTTAGACGCACACAAGTTTATGGGGCTGAATGGGATCCATTTATGAAAGGCGTGTCCTTTTTGACCTCCTGCTATGACCAGGTGATGCAGTTAGTGGGTGAGGGAAAGGCTGTGGATGTTGTCTGTCTAGACTTTAGTAAAAAAGATGCGATTCCTGGTGGACATCAGCCCCTGCAATGGTGAAAGCTAACTGCACACTGACCAATGTTAGCTAGAGCATGGCAAGTAGGAAGAAAGATTATTTCTCTTTACCTAGCGCCGATGAAGCTGCATCTGGACTTCTGTGCCGAGTTTTGGACCTTCCAACAGATATGTCAACACAAAAGGAAATCTAGAGGGCTACTAAGGTAATTCAGGAAGATGGCACAGAGTATAATAGATCCATAGAATCACAGAATCACAGAATGATTTGGACTGGAAAGGGTCATAAAGATCATCTAGCTCCAACCCCCATGCCATAGGCATGCATTACGAGAGACTGAAGGAACCAGGTCTGTTCAGCTCATGGAAAATGCTAAAGGAGAAGAAAGAGTGCTCTAACTGCAAAGTACCTAAAAAGAGCTTGGAGAATGGACACAGACTCCGTCATCATAGCACAGCAAAGGAGCAAGAGGCAACTCCCATATTGCAAGAGGGAATTTTAGTTTTGTGAGAATAATTGGATATAGTGTAGAAAGGCTGTATCATTTCCATCACAGGAGAATTTCAAAACTCAGTGCTCTGAACAGCCTGAGCTAATTTTGAAGTTACTGTACTTTCAGCAGATGATTGACTTCAAGAGCTTCCTTCCAAACTCTATTTTTCATTATTCATCTCTGTCAGTTATCCAAGTTCTCATTTACTTTAAAGTTAGCATTTTGCCACTACAGAACACACTTTTCTGTTCACATAAATCACATTTCATTGTTGTTTTGAGACTAAAGTTCTACTCTTTGATGTTTCACTGTGAATGTTTATCTGGCTCTTAGTGCTTTGCCAGGGATCACAGAGGAATGCCATGGTAGAAATAGAGCTGCCACATCACCTAGTACAGTTATCCATATTCAACAGCAGATAATGGCAAAGTCACTCTCTGCATACATTAAACAGATCTACCTCGTTCCCAATTTGCAGGTCACTATGATAGGAATAAATCATTGTAACAAACTGTGGTTTTGATTACTTTGACAAAGCTCCTATAATTTTGTGTCTAATGGACACCTTTCCTCAGTGACACATTGAGTAAAGGCAGTTACTGTCCTGATACTGAGTCTACAGAGAGATGGACACTCTTTCAGTTCTTCCATCAGTCGGTCCCACGATATGAGCAAAGATCGTCCACTATTAGGGGTAAAAAGTTTCTGGGTCACTCGGCATGTAATACTCTCTGTAAAGAGGAGTTATCTTGTGAAATGAAGTCAGAAATAAAATGTTGTGGTGTGGGACTTTTGAGCAAGTGTTACTTCCTTGAATCTCTCAAGGATTAGTGCCAGATTGATTCCATGCAAGGCAAAACTCATGGTTCTCAGCTTGTTTCACTGGGTATTCTGCAGCACCTGTGAGCACAGTAACTGCTGGGATCTTTTTGCCAAGGAAGAAAGCGATTTTGCGGCTGCAATTATCTTGCGAACCTGACATCATGCAGTCTAAGCAGTTTTTCACAGACAGTGCAAAAAGCTGTGTATTTGAGAGCTGTGGTTTTCTCTTAGACTTAACTCAATGTGGTGCAAATTTGCAATGTCCCATAGTTCAGCTACCTTCAGCTCCAGTGAGACAGCAGGATAGAGGAGGTTCTGTGACAAAAAGAACCAACCAAATGGGTTTTAATTTGGTCAGTTTTAACATAGATGCTTTCCTACTCTCCCATGTATATCAGTTACCACTGTGAGTCTGGGAATCACATATTTCTATGAAGCTGTATGAGGGAAAAATGAAAGGAAACACAACTTTAAACAGTTTCTTTATTACTATATAGTCTACATTATGAAAACAATCAAGAATAACATATAAACCCAGTCAGGGGTTGATTTCCTTCAATGTTATATTTGCAGTCTGCAATTTCTTTTCTCAAGGAAAAGATGGTTTTAAGCATTGTTCTGTCCTAATCTATCAATAGATACCACAGATAAGATCGGTGTTGAGATTCTTAAGCCTGCACATATAACAAAGCTGGTAAATGCTTTTCTAAAACAGTGGGCTAGTAAATGACAGGCAAAACAGATGTCACACCATAAACACAGCACCAAAAGGCAACATGAGTGACTAGCACTTATCAATGCTGACAATTCAGAAAATCATTAATGTCCAGGCAAATATTACAGGATGCACCATGAGATTTTCATAGTGAAATGGATGCACAGGTGCAGACTGTGAGATAAGAGATTCTGACATTACGTTAACCATGAATATGTAGTAAAATGTCCTGATATGCAATTTTGTAGACTACTAGCACTGCAATTTTTTAGGCTTTAAGCCCTAAAAAAAATCAGTAAGGAACCTCAGTAATTTACGTGTGAATACAAAGATTTGGTATGGAATTGAATGTTTTCTCATAGCTGTAAGCCTTCAGTAGAAAAATTCATTTCTCTATCTGCAGCACTCAGGCATGAGATCTCTTTTGGCTCCATCTAGAGATTAATTTACAAACTGACTGTGGTACAGTCACCTGCCATGTCCCTACAGGCTTTGTGTAAGCAAGCAAAAGGTACATGGTGTTGAGTACCTTCAACTATTTTCAATGCTTAGGTTATTATCGTTTCTAAACCACGTGCCCTGCCTTTCCCAGTCATTCCTAGAATGCGGACCCCATGAAAGGGCCTTGGTTTTTTTAAGTAAACTTTCAGAAAGTGACCAAAACTTTGTCAGAGGTTATAGCTTGACATGTGCTCTGATACTTCATATTCATCAGCATCTAAAACATAAATTGATTACAGGATCTGGACTTCACTTGTGAAGGCTCCAGATGGATAATGGCAGCTTTTAGACTGGGGGCTATTTTCTCTTCCCAAGTGAGGCCTGCTCTGGATGCAATTCTAATGAAATTTCATGTAACAAATAGTAGTATTGTTGGACCTCCGTTTAAGCACAATTGCTTGAAATAAAATGGTTTCAACACACTAGAGCAATAGCCCTCAGCTATGTGTAACTTTGTACAAGGGTGTTACCAGGAGGAACATTTCCACAGCATGTTAATGCAGGAGTCTTTCTGTCTGATGGGGCTGTCACCACCATTCACTTTTGCATCTCGATAGGGTCCTGAAGGTCTTAAAGAACCAGAAGCTACTCATAGCACTTCTGCACTACAAATACACAGGTT
Source organism: Falcunculus frontatus (assembly GCA_013398115.1). Taxonomy (NCBI): domain Eukaryota; kingdom Metazoa; phylum Chordata; class Aves; order Passeriformes; genus Falcunculus; species Falcunculus frontatus. The sequence continues at coordinate 211,763 of VZRV01003363.1, read as the reverse complement.
CAAGTTCAGCACTTCAAGAGCAGACACTGCAGATGGCTAAGCAACAGGAGTACTTGGGAAAAATAATCTGTGGAGGGAGAATTTCATCATCCTGACTCCCAGACAGAGAAAATACCTGCTTTTCTTCAGGGATAGATGGACTTTTCCTACAAATTTCCATCCATTTCCCATGTAGGACAACTGTTACCACTCACCTTTATCTAGACTGTTAAAAAACATCATGTAGAAAAAATAGGAAGAAAAACTGAATATATTTATTTAGCTTATTTCAGAAGTAACAGCTTATCATTGAAAAAAAAGTTATATTCACTTCAAAAGTTCAGCTTCTGAGCAAAAGTTAGGAGAAGTTCATTCTCTTTGCAAAATTTTGGTTCAGGAAGACTCAGATTGAAAACATGAGAAGAAACTAAACACAAGAATCAAAATTTGCATTCTGAAATGTATAATTGAGGCAGAAACAGCCTCTTTTGTTCAATCATGCATGCTTTGTGAAAAAAAAGAAAGTGACGAGTGAACAAAGCCAGTAGTACTCAAAGCATTTAGCAAAAAGTGGATTTAAATCTAACTGTATATCAATGTTTTTAATGTAACATGATTCACTAAGATTATATTTTAAAGATCACATGTATGTGCCATCACTTGATTTACAAGTTTCACTTATTTTAGTTTATGGTTTCTTCAGTACAACACTCTTCCAGAAAGTGCTAGTACAGCATCCAGAACAAAAACTCTGCAAATTTATCTCAGGTCTTTTCTTGTTACTCTGATACAACTAATTGCTAATCTATATTACTTGTGTAGTGAAGAATCAATAGGCTTGGTTTAAAAAAACATGTTAAGGGAAGAGATAGAAATTAAAGCATTCTCATACCCTGGTTTTTTCACAGCTTTTCACAAAACAAAGGGGGAAAACTTGTAAGAAATTAGGCCAATTTAAGTTAAAAAAATCAAGTAGTGAGTGATGTTCCAAAGAGAGTCTTGTTCATTTGAATAAATGGAAAAGTGCAGAGCTAAGAGGGAATAGTCCGGGATTATTTCCCCTCTGCTGGTCTAGACCAACTCTCACTCCAGCTGAAAACTGCTGGCTCAGACCTGGCTCTGGATACAGTTCCCTTTGCAGATAGGTACCCAACTGGTATTTAAAGCATTACTACAAGCTCAGTCCTGCAGGACTACAGCAGCCAAAATTATCTCCTAAAATTCTCCTACTGTGCCTGTCCAGAGTAAAGCACATTTTGGCAGGGCAAGGAATCTCTGTATTTAGATCAAGTCCAAATTTATTTAACATCCACGATAGATGTCTATAGACCAAAAGATACTCAAGCCAGTAGGATAATTCAAACCATATGTAATGCTGAGTTCAAAAGAAAGCATAGCCATTACTCAGAAAAACTCAATTTGTCAGAAGTGTAGGTAGTTTTTGCTGCAGAATTATCCATGTGAATTTGAACCCATCTCAGTCACAGAAAATTATTGAATATACACAGACAACCTCATTGCAGTTACAACTCCCTCATGAGGGGAAGAGAAAGGGCAGACACTGCTCTCTTCTCTGTGGTGATCAGTGATAGGACCCAAGAGAATGGGCTGAAGCTGTGTCAGGGGAGGTTTAGGCTGGATATTAGAAAAAGGTTCTTCCCCCAGAGGGTGTTTGGGCACTGGAACAGGCTCCCAGGGAAGTGGTCACAGCACCAAGCCTGACAGAGTTCAAGAAGCGTTTGCACAACGCTCCCAGGCACATGGTGTGATTCTGGGGGAAGGTGCTGTGCAGGGCCAGGAGTCGGACTCAATGGTCCTTGTGGTTCCCTTCCGACTCAGGACATTATTCTATGATTCCATGCACTTTCAATTCTGATGGCTTCTCCCACAAAGCGTGCATGTATGTGTATATTAGAAGACCATTTGTATAAAGAAAAGCCTCACCTACTCTATTTCAGTAGAAGAAGGGAATATCAAAATTTTTAAAAAGCATTTCAGGTTAATAAAAAAGTATTTAAAATTAGATTAATTAGGATTGACACCAAAAAAAGTGTCAGTATTACTAGTTAAACATGTTCTCTTAAAGTTCATTTGTTATACCTGGCAACAGAAGCTTAAAAAAAGTCTATCTGTTTTTCAAACTAAAACTAGGTGTGCTTAGAGCCTTCCTTGAATCCCATTTTCCTACTTGTCTTGGCTCACTGTATCTTACTTCTTTTTATCTTGGAGGTCTTGTTATAATGATATGTGAAATACAGTATTAGTATTGAAAAATTAAACATGCATTGCGCTGAAATTATGAGGTACTACTATGTTATTCTATTAATGAGATTTCTGGAGTGATCAGGACTTAAAATCTTCAATTGGATTTTATAGTGCAATAAAGAGCTCAATATTGTGGATAATAGCTGCCATCAGATATGTCAGTGAGGTAATCCTTGCACAGCTCCTGACAAAGTGCAGCAAGAGTGGAAATGTGCCACGGGTAGAGCTCCATGACAGTGCTGCAGGGCCTGGGCAGCACACACTCACCAAGAGACATCCAACACTCCAGGCAGACTCCAAGGACTAGTTAAGTTGTACAACACGCCTCTGACTGCCAGAGCAGCTCAGGATGGGAAGTATGTAAAGCATGTGGCATGCTGGCTAGTTAAACTGGATTTACAACCCCTCTGGACTGCCAAAACAGTGCTAAGCAAGTGAAGAGTTACGCTGCTGCTTACGCCTCCCTCTGCTCCCTTTTCCTCCTCTACCATAGACTTAACTTTACATGTGACTTCCTCCCCATATATACCCCATGGCCCTATGATTGCACACGCCCTTTTTTCTCATTGTTTTCCTCCAAGTACCTACTTACTTGATCGTGAAAGACATTTGCTGCAATTAAGATTTTATATGAAGAAATACTTAGCAGTATTCAGACTGCAAAAACATGCAAAAGCAGATTTTTTTTATATTTAGAAAAAAAAAACCAAACAAAACGGAATGTTGTTTAGAGCTCAAGACTTTGAAAATTCGCTCTTATTTGCAAGATGGCCAAGGTCACAAGTACTTAGTTTTCACCGATTAGGCTAGAAATGGCTGCTGTGATCATCTACAGACAGACTAAAAACTGTGTGTAGAAAATTGTTTCTGAACATCCTGGTTCTTAGCGCTTGCACTTCATGAGCTCAGTACTTCATTTTTCAGACTTTTCACTCATCAAAGACTGGAACATGTAAGAGCTTACTTACATCTAAACCTGTACATTTTGGGGATCTAAAATGCCTGGACTGGTGTAGCACAAATGCTTTTAGAAAAAATCAAGTGTGCCAAGAATGGGAACATTGCAAGAGAGAGTGGACATGATCATGCAAAAGATCCATGAAGATAAAGAAATTCTCACTACAACTTAGACCAGACAAAGCTGGTTAAGCAGAACATTTTGCCTGAGATTTGGGAGTTAAGATTTTGTTCCCTTCTAGGCTTGACTGTTTTCAGATTCGTATCTGTTTGCTCTGCAGTTTCCTAACCTAAACTAAAATTGTGATCTTCTGCCTGCCTTAGACTTTTGGTGCAGCTTCAATAAGGAGCAACATGCTGAGATTTTCTCACCTACAGTTCTGTGGAAAGGACAATCTTCTGGAAAATGAGACACGGGAGGAATGGTTTGAACAAACCCATTGCTTAAATGTAAGCAAACCTGTTGCTTGTATGAAGCAGGAACACCATTCTGCGTGCTGGGGACTCAACATGGGCAGTAAGTGCTACTCAATTCTTGAAACAGCACGTGGGTCCCAGTTCTTAGGAGAGAGCTGGCAGATACTGATTCCAAACAGGCAGAAGCAGCAAAGCCCATAGAGGTATGTGAAGTCCTGCCATCTCTCTCCTGAGCCCTGTTTATGCTGTGGTTGGGGTGATTTGCCACTTTGTGCATTACGCTTGGACTTTGTAGCTCAAGTTCCCTTGTGAAATGCATTAACACTCACTCTCACCATTCTGAATGTCACTCTGGGTGGCCAGACACCTTAAAACAAGGCTCTAACTTGTATCTCTCAAGTGCCTGAAGGGCCTGCATTTAGTAACTTCTGCTGAGCAAGAGAGGCATCAGGACTGCCCTCAACAAATCTCTTAGAAGTATAACCCATGCTTTAAAGAAAGAAAAACCCCAAGCTTCTATTTAGAAATGACCACTAAGAAAGAATCTGGCACACCACTAGTTAAGTATTCCAGTGTCTAATTATATTCCATTAAAATTGTTTGCTTAAAGCCCAACATTTATCTGGATTCAATTTCAAGACATTTCATTCTATTATAGCTTTGTTAGATCAAAGAATTCTCTATTATCAAACTACTTTTCTTCATGGAGGCAATTATAGGTAGATACTCATTTTGTAACCATGTCTGCCTTTAAAGTAAGCTCTGTGAGTATTATAAGGCATGTGTTGATTTTTGGCACAAGAACTGGATACTGCATTTGGCACTAGCTTAAGCACTACTCGAACAAAAGTAGTATTGCCTCCCCCATACCATTTGATATTCCCTTTTTAATGCATCCAAGAATTGCATTTGGCCAAGTGGGGGCTTATGTTCAGCTGACTATCCATCATGTCTCCTAACTTTCTCTTGAAACACTGATCCTTGGGATGGGCTCCTATTCAGTTTCCAGATGTATGACTTTACACTTGGTGATAGTGAAACAGGTGATAGTGAACAGCTCACTATGAGCTGAACACCAGCAAAGAAAGGTGTATCAATTAACTGTAAAGCGTATAAACCTTAGCATGCCTGAAAAATTTGTGAGTTGTTAGCATTTCAGTCTCCTTTTGCTTCTCCAATAGCTATTAGGTAAAGCTTCTGGCTTCAGTTCTGAGGAACTAACAGGAAGATGTTGGTCATTCTGAAAGGGGAGAGTAGTTCACAGAAATTTTATTTCAGAACGTGTCAGCAGCTGGCAGTTATGGACAATGAGCAAGTAACAACATGTTTCCAAGAACCTGAACTTTATCATAGAACGTTGACAAAGGATCTGAATTATTTTTTGTTTAGGGATTGTCTTTATCTGCTATGTTTTTAATTTAAATTGCTTCATAAATGCTCCAAAATGGATGCATTGAGTAAGTGGATCATGCTACATTTCTAGTGCAAATTCTGACCTTAGCTATCAGATTGTGAGCTGTTTCTGTAAACACCTACTATGGGACATGCCTGAAAAGCAACACCAAAAATCCTGAAAGCTATGCAATAAAAGGTGACCAATTACACCAAATTAGTGGCTTAAACATAGCTATACTTTAGCATTCGTTTCCACAATATGTACTAACATTTTGCAGCTGTTATGTGAAAGAGGATTTCAGGGAGGGGGCGGGGGGGGCCCAAGAAAAATGAGTTGGTTAAGTACCACGAAAACCAAATTAACTTTCTCCTCGCTAATGCTTTAGTCCACATACTTCTTTAAACAAAATCTGGGACCTATACGGCACTCTTATCAGACAAACAAGGTCCGACAGCACCGATTAATGAGATAATATTTTATTCTCTATACCTATCACACAATGTCTGCTATCCATTTGTATGGTTTCATTACGTTCACAAAATGCTTTTCTGTTAATATACTAGAACACGTGTGTGAGTCCGAGGAAAATAACTGAAAATGCTGTAGGGAAGTAGTGGACAAACTGAAACAAATGAACGGGGATACCAAAGTCAACACTTTTCTCGGGTACATCCCTCCCAACATGCAAAATTCATTGCTCATTGGTGCAATTCTAAACTGAAGTTAAGACTGTACTCTTACAAAATCAATTCCATTACTTATGCAAAGTGATTATTATAATTTTCACCGCAAATTTTTTTTAACTTCATCCAGCAACTTTATGAAAATGCTTTGTTTCCTCGTAAAACATCTTACCACTTTATGAAGATGCCTAATGAAATACTTTTATGGCTTCCATCTCATTCACTTGTTAAACCTCTTTCAAGCATGTAGCCCCATTATTTGCACCGAGTAGCTGTAAAGAAATGCTAATTTTTTCTGATTTAGTGCAGTTAACTTAAGTGGACTAAGGTGTTGGTACTTTTGTATTTAGACACAAGCAGCTGTGTAACTACATTTTGGAGCTTGACTCACAGTAGGAGAAATACCAGCTCAGGTTTTAGAACTTGGTTATTCAAGTAGCTGGAAACACTGACCCACTGACTGACACAGCTCTTTTGCCATTGTCCAAACACATTCACAAACAAAAGCACTCAACTATTTTTAGTTAAGCTGCCATCATAAATTCCCATGTTATTTAAAAACTAGCTTCTGACAAACTTCAATAAACTAGCATTGTTCTTAAGTTTTAGTTAAATTGAAGTGCAGAAATAAGCTCTTGCAGAAATTGGCACAAAAATCAATGACTGAATTTCATATGGAGATCCTTCACTGGTGGTTTTAATACAGCTTGCTTGTACCTGACCTGAAATAATTTCAGTCAGAGCAGATACAACCTGTTCATCTGTTGCACCAAATGCCTCAGCAGGCTAAGACTCCTCCAGTAAAGTGCTTGCAAGATGAGAAATTGCAGTTACGTTTTACCAGCCCCTGACTTTCTAATCTGTTCTCTGCAACACCTACACATTATCAGCAACTGCTCATATCCTCATGAATCCTGCACTCTCCACTTCCATAGTACCTGCAGTGTAACACTGCAAACAAATTATGTAATTAAACTGAGTAAGTACCTAGAATGTGGGAAAATATTTACTATTTTGTAAAGTATTTTATGCTTCCTTTGGTAAAAAATACCTGAAGATGCTCAAAGTAATTATCCAGCTCAGAGACCCCCAGCACTGGAAGGGCATTAACCTGTTGGAGCAAGTCCAGAGGAGGGCTACTAGGAAGATTAGGGGGATGGAGCACCTCTCCCATAAGGCTAGAATCTGGATTATTCAGCCTGGACATGAGAAGACTTCAGGGTGACCTATTTGTGGCCTTCCGGTACCTGAAGGGAGCCTACAACAAAGACGCAGAGGGACTTTTTACCAGGGCATGTATTGGCAAGACAAGGGGCAATGGCTTCAAATTGAGAGTAGATTTAACTAGATTTTAGGAAGAAATTCTTTACTGTGAGGGTGGTGAGGCACTGGAGGAGGTTGCCCAGAGAAGCTATGGATGCCTCGTTCCTGAAGGGTTCAAGGCCAGGTTAGATGGAGGTCTGAACAACCTGGTCTACTAAAAGGTGTCCATGGCAGGGGCATTGAAACTAGATTGTATCTTTACAGTCCCTTCCAACTTAGGCCATTCTATGATTCTTTGATCTTAAGATGTTAAGAACAGATTTACGCTTGCTGCTTCTTTACATAGATTTTCACAAAGCTTTCTGGTGCACTACAACTAAGCAGGCACCCTGCCTACTCAAGAGCACACAGCTCTGTTTATTATCTACTGCACATTTAATCACACCAAAAGTAAGTAATTGTTGCACCTCAAAACCTCATCTGTTACCTGCACAAATCCTTTAAAATTTTCTTCCTCAAAATGAAGGTTAAGCAGTATCTACATACTGCTAATTCAAACTATGGCTCTTTGAAACAACTCTAAAGAGAACCTGGCAAACACTGCCACTTCAGAAGAGGATCACAAAAAGAGACCAATTGAGACAACAGACTGTTTTGTGCAAGATTGTTTTATTAACAGACCAGACTTTGAAATATTGCAGCTGGACATCTTTACCTGCAAGGGAGAAAAGAAAATGGTGTCATTAGGCACATGTAGATCTGAAACAACTCTGGCCACATGAAAAAGTAGTACATTTTTACAATTTGTAATTCGGGCTGAAAACACTTATTTTATTTCACTGGATTAAAGATTGCAGTGGTCTTGCACATGATAACTAACTTCTACATTAACATCTCTTCACTGAAAACACAGACTTAGAGTACCAGATCTAACAGGATAAACATATCTACCTTGAACCACTGGTAACTATACTTGACATTTAAAGACATGCCAAGACATCAGGCATCTTCTAACCTTTGCTGCACTCTCATTTTAAGCACATTTCAGAGACTGTTTAGATACAAAAATGAAAGCAAAAAGCCGACTTGGGACCAGTTCCTGTAAAGTTTGCTCCAAAAATTAATGAAATTCAGTATGTTGCCAATACTGAGTTGTCAACATTTGCTTTCAAGTACTATGCTCTCTCCTCCCAATCTATACGAAGGAATCAGTACTGGAAGTCTATTTTTTAAATTCATTTGAGACTATGACTTAAGTAATAAGAAATAAAGACAAATAGCAGGAAACTATCTACTTATAGCAAAGAGGAATACTCTTCTTCAGATACACAGCCCTTCATCGTGACATTAACTGGAGAGTACTGCCAGTATGTCACCTGAACCTACTGCTCCAGTTTGCCCATGGCCTCAGTAGAAATAACAACATTCTTCTATTTTCTGTGTGTAGGCTACTTGTATTTTAAACATGCACTCTATTCACAACAGCAGGAAAAGAAAGCGGAAAAGATGAGAAGAATCAGTTATCTAAGATTTAGTGTCCATATGGAATACAGTATCATACAGTCACCCCCGGTCATTTAGTTACATACATCTGCAGAAAAAGCGTAACAACTGCTTATAAGCATAAAATAAACTGCAAGGTCACTTCCCAAATTGAAAGATGAAGTAAAGCTCTGATGTATGCCACTTATATGGGGTGCTGAGCTACAAGTGCAGTGAAAAACATAAGCAACCAGATGAATGAGTATCCCTTGTTTCTCTGCCAATACACCAACCCTCACACACATTTACAGCAACTGCAGTAGTGAACTAGAAGCTTCCCTACTGTAGGAAGGCTCCTGAAAACAAGACTACCAATACACATCTGATATTTAGCAGGGAAGATGGAGGAGAAAGATCTACACTGCAGTGTTTCCATTAAAAACAGCATCATGCTCAGAAACCAGACAGGAGTATAAGGTCTTCCTCAGCCTTGTTTATGCACTAACTTCAAGGACGCATCTGCCAGTACTGAACTTCCAAGTTTCTGCCAGCAAAATTTCTACAAGAATAGTAGTGGGAGTAACTTAACATCACCCCAGGCACCAAACGTTACAGCAATTCTCCTTCTCAAAGTTACCAACATCTTCCCATAGTTGAGCTAAAAAGCTTTGCAAGAACTGTCCCCAGTAAGGAACTATTTTCCTGAAGTTCAAATTTCCACATGCCATGGAACCGGTGCTTTAAAACTCTGCTGACTTCACAGATGGGAGATAACAGCACAACATGCAAGAAGCTTGAACTGAGGAAATCAGCAGCCTACAAAAAAAGCTTCAAGAATAAACACTGTCAATCAAATGGAAAGTATTTCCTAGATCTCCTTTAGCTCCTTGGACAGACAGCAGATCCCAACAAACTCAATTTGCTGTACCTTGGCTGCAAGGATATTTTTAAAAGACTTGAGAAAGAAAAAAAACAAACCAGCAAAACAAAGCAAGGTAAAACTTCCTTCCCTTCAGAAAATTTCATTTCTGAGAACTCATCCAAATGCAACTGCACCTGTTTTAAACTGTAAAGTCACAACAATACCAATTTTTTTTATGAACCAATCCTCTGAAGCTAGAAATTTTTAAGTAAACTGCACATCTGATCTAAAAGAAAAAACACAACCCTACAAATAACAACCAAACAACAGAAATCTCAACCCAAACATATCTCAACAAGCCAACCAAAAAAACCATTTTGACTTTGGAGGAATTAGTTTGAGGAAAATTTGGTCTTTCTTTGATATCCTTTCCAACCACCCTAACACAATGAAGTTTTGAATTCCAGCATACCTGTCAAACCAGAAAGATATTTATCCTTGACTGAAACTAAGATATGGGCAACACTGAAGCTACTTTAGTATCTAAAAAGCAAAGGGAAGTACAAGAACTCTGAAAAGTGTTGGCTTTGAATGGCAGCGACTTCTCACCAAAGCAGGAACAGGAGAGTGACAATAGATAAGACAGATTGTTTGGAGTAGGTCCTACCTTTAAGACTCAGCTGTCACTGGTAAATCACCTTAAGTGTTAAAAAACCTTCTCATTTCTAAAGAATAGACTACTCAAATGGGCAAATCAGTCCTTCAAAATTACCAAGTTGGTCACTATACATGAAAGCTTTAAATGAATCATTCTGAAGCTTGAACAAGCTGAAAATTTAGACCAGTCCTACTCAGGCTTTTCTAGAAAACCCAAAAAGAACACCATATTTGCAATCCAAGATTTCAGTGATATTAACAGGTCATTAATGAGGGTTCAAAGTTTTAGCCAAGATCTCAAGGCTTCCCATCATAAAACCAAATAAGGCTTTAAAACAAGTTATTGGTAATGTTTGTATTTCCTAAACATTATTAGCTACAGAGACAATTTAACTTCCCAAATGTTTAAGCTTTAGTAAGACTTCCAAAACAAAACCAGAACACTGTATTGTTCCAGTAGCTTTATACTGTAGGTACCACCCAAGAATGAGTGAGCATCTATTAAACTTCAGTGTCTGACAAATAATGACAGCATCCTGCAGAGCTGAACAGTTGACTGCCTTAGGCAATATCTCACCATTAGTTCATTCTCCTTATGAGTCTGTTGATCTGGTCTTCTCTGTTACCAGCATCCCCACCTTCCACGAAGTGGATCGTTTTCTTCTTCATTCCACCCCGAGGAGAGGATAACTTGAAGGGCCAAAGGAAGTTGTTCACAACTTTGAAGTTCTTGCCAACAGTGTAAATTTCATGGATCACATCTTCCATGCAGATGATGCCAAGCTTTCCTAAAATTTAGACATAGTTTTCAGAAAGACTATAGAGGCACTGGTCAGTAACAAACTAAAAATTATCATGTTGTTACTGTCATGCCTACTTATTGTGATAAACTTCAGGAAATCAGAAAGCACTCACTTTGTCACGAAACTGAATGACTGACTTCTCCAATTAAAATGGATTAGCTGCAGCCAAGTTGCTGCATTACATTTAGTTGGCACATTTGGCAAGAGGCATCAGTTTCAACTGTTAAATATTTGCTGCCAGCAGTGAGAAACAACAAAAAACAACCCACACTTAGTGAATCTTAAGAAAACAGACTGCTCTTTGGAGAAAAGCAAGATTAAATACACCTAAACCATAGCTATGTGTAACTCAGAGAAACTCACTATGAAGTTAGGCTGCTGAATAATGCTACAGCATATTTCTTTAATGCCTTTCCAGAGTCTTCAGCAATATGTTACCGGTTAACTCTCATTAAATAGAGTGCTAAAAAGAGATTACAGCAGAATACATGTACCTTTAGGATCTGTTTATCTATTGCACAGGAAAAGCAACACGCATGATACAGCCTAATCCGAAGCAAAATGCAAATCAAGTGCCAAAAAAAGGGAGAAACTTAAGTGGTCACTTTTACTCATTCTGGCATGACTGCAAAAGAAGGGAGCTTCCTAGAGCAGCCCATATCCCAACAACTGTTCACCATGCTTTGTTTTTCCTGAACACATTGATCACTTTTACTACCTAGTTCTTCCTTCAATACGTTTAAAAGCTCTGTTTACTAGATCACAAAAGTCAAAGACACAATGTCTATAAGTCTTAAAAGTTCAAAGCTATGATGATTCTTTTCATGCTACAGCACTGTCATTACTCAAAGATCTATTGACCCCTTAAAGGTCAAGTTTACATTTAACTTTACAAATTTAAAAGGCTAAAATTTGATTCTTTACACTGGTTTTCAATACTTTAATGATGAAAGCTGCTTCCAGCTTGCTTTCTATTAAGCAATTAAGACAGAAGAAGAGATCATAACCAAACACCAGTGTACTCCAGTGACACATAAGGACAGTTGTCCAGCTCAGCACTGATCACCCCAAGGCAACCAGCTGCTTGCCCAACTTGCTCAGAAGAATTTACCAAGGCGTTTCTGGATCAGGCGGTTGTCAGTCAGAGCAATGCGCTGCTTGTTGATCTTGCCGTAACCACGCTTGTAGATCAGTTCATGCACAGACTTCAGGTTGGGGTAACTGAAACAATCATGTTCAAAAAAAGAATTTTAAGTCTCTGCAAGCCACATTTAAAGTTAACATTAACATCCCTGATTTGGACTTCCATACCAAACAACTAAAGATCATTTCAGCGTGTTCGAAACGTAAATACAAAAGCAACAGAGAAGCAAATCTCACACAGAGGTCCCAAGAACACCAGTAACAGAGTGCAATCCTATCTAGCACCCAGCACCTTTAAAGCACTGCCTTAATCACGCTTTGATTTCAAAGACAGGAAAGCACACAGAAGATAAAAAACCCGTGCAAGTCTAGCATAGCAAAATGCAAAAGCTGCTCAACACTTGCACCCTGATTAGGTACAACTAGGCCTTTCACTCACCCCCAGGCAATGTAGGGTTCAACAATCCGCAACATGTTGATAGAGGCTTTGTTGAGTTTTACAAAGGTGCCGTTAAAAATCTGCCGCAGGCGAAGAAGCTGCAGAACCTTGCGGACCTTTGGGCTGACACCATTGGTACTGGAGAAGAAAGGGAAAAAGCCTGAATTATCAACATCCCAGAAACACTAGGTATCAGGTTAAAAAAGACCCCAAAATACAGTAGCACTGTTCCCGTATGAGAACACATTTCATGAATTACACAAAGCAAGCTTAGTAAATTAACTTACTACCGCTACATATTTCAGTGTGAAATTAAAACATCTACTTCCATGAGAAGAATTGAAACAAGTATTATACTGAAACAATTTAAAACTAGCCTTGTGCTGTCATGAACATAATTCTTCCAATCACACTTCTTTTTAGTTCTCTGTAACACTTTACCAGAGTAGAACAAAACACCTGAAGGAAAGCTCGGCAGAATGTTTGGGAATAGGGGCATGTAATTTTATCAAGTTAAAAGTGAGAAATAATAACCCTCTGCATGTATTTGCAGCCTTGTCTTCTTAAAAAGCAGAGACTGCTAAAGACAGTAGACAGCAAAATGATTTAGCTCTTAATTAAACACACCTCTGGGGCAGGTACAACATCTACCAACAACTTCTCAAGCCACTGGTAGGAGGCTTTATCTTGGTAAAGTATTTAAGCCCTCAAAACGAAGAGGTAAAAGGAAAGCAAACTTCAGTGCTTTTGAACATAAAACTGCTTACACCTGTATCCAACCTTACCCTCTTATCCTGATCACAAAGGCCAGTTTCGGCTCAGCTGGGACATAGTAATTGCCAGCTTTGCGGGCCATCCTGGCCATACGGATCTCCTGCCTGTACATGTGCCTGTACTCTTTGTGGTAAGCCTGGGCTCTTGCATAGATGAGCTTCCTTTGTGCCTTGCGGTACTGCAATAAATTGGAAATTGTTCGAAGTTAGATAATGCCTTTTAACACTTGAAAATCACCTTCAAGTAACATGCCATATTCTAGAACTTCCCACAAATAACACAGATCAGTATCACACAGCTCAGAACAACCCTCAGTGATGCTCCAGAGAACCTGGCAAGCTGTTATACAGCGAACAATATTATCATTCCTGACTCTACATCAGAACTGTGGTGATGAAGAGTAATGAGTAAAAATTAAGAGGGAAAATTTAGGTTAGATATAAGGAAGAAATTCTTTATTGCGAGGGCAGTGAGACACTGGAATGGGCTGCCCTGGGAGGCTGTGGATGGGCCAATCCCGACAGTGTTCAAAGGCAGGTCGGATTGGATATTTGAGCAACCTGGTCTAGTGGAAGGCGTCCCTGTCCATGGCAGGGGGGCTGGAACTGGATGATCTTTAAGGTCCCCTACAACCCCTTACAGTTCTAGGATTCCCTGATCGTACATCAAGCTCCCCCTCACAAAGGCTATAACCTCTTGCCCTGTGCAAGACTGATGTCAGTGTTACAGACAACTCTACACCTTACCCCTAACTCTGCCCAGAACTTTGTTATCAGCCACTAAAAGCATATTTTAGTCCAAAGCATTAAGAAAATATTAACATGCTGGTTCTCAATACTGTGAACTTCTGTACTGCATCACATCAGCAGTAGCAGCAGCTGCTACCACAGCAGAGAAGCAATTTGAGTCAAGGGATCAGAGAATATTCACCTTTTTTATAGCCAAAATCTTCTTCTGACGTTTGGCTTTCATAACCGCATAGGCCTGCCGCTTCTTCAGCAGGCTCTCGGGCACAGAGGGCACCTTCTTTACTCTACATGAAAACAGAAATAAAAGCTTTTAGCAGGTAGAAAGAAACACAAACAAGTTACATATGAAAAACATCAAAACCTTTAAACACGTGTGCAGGCCTCACTGCCTTGACACACTTCACTGCATCTTCCTCATCCCCACTGTTCCTAGGCCTGGAACAGTGTCCCCGAACAGTTCCCTGGGACTGAACTGGGTGACCTTCTAGTTCAGAACCTGCACTGCCCACATTTTATACCAGAACAAGGAACCCCGATAGACCAACCAGAGCTGCACACAACTGTAACTACAAAGATTTGTCCTACTTTGCTACAATTGATAATACAACAAAGTGGTTTCAAAATAACTTCTCTCTGATTGATGAACATTTCAACAGGTGCTTGAAGAGGAAAAGTTAGTTTGGTAGTACTGTGAAATTTATTTCACAGGACTCTCAACTTAGATTATCACAGAGTGGGTCAGGTTGGAAGGGACCAGTGATTATCTGGTCCAACCTCCCTGCTCAAGCAGGGTCATCCCAGAGCACAGGACACAGGATTGCACCCGGATGGGTTTCGAGCATCTCCAGTGACGGAGACTCCACACAACCTCTCTGAGCAACCTGTTCCCGTGCGTGATCACCCGCACGGTAAAGAAGCTCCTCCTCAACTTCAGGCAGAATTTCCTGTACATCAGTTTCTGCCCCGTTCCCTCTTGTCCCGCAGACTTTAAACTCTTACACGCAACAATACTTGTCAGAACAGCGTTTATAGAACCACAATCATCCTGGCGAGCGCCTACACCAGCCCGGCCGGCAATCACTCCCTGCTCCAACCCCAGCACAGCCCTGCCTGCCCGCCCAGCCCGGAAGAACTCGCCGCCCCGGCCCCACATTCCCGGCGGCGACGGCGCTTGGGGCCCGCTCTCCCTCCCCGTCCCGCCAAGGGCCGGCGGCCGCAGCCGCCGCCTGAGGAAGGGCCGGGCCGGTGGCGGCTCCATCTCCGCCGCGCGGTCCCTTCCCTCCCACCGCTCCCAGCCCCGGCGGAGGCGCGGCGGCCCCGAGGACGGTGTGGGCAGGGCTCGGGCGGCGCGGCGGCGACGGATGGCGGCGGATGGCAGCGGGCGGGACGAGACTCACTCCTTGTCCGCCATGGTCAGCGCCGGAAGAGAGGGGCCTGCGCCTGCGCCGCGCACTCTTAGCTCATTCGCCCGCGCAGGCGAGGCCCTGCCCGCCGGCAGGACCCCGGCTTTGGACGACCGCCGTTGTGCCTGACCGCTGTGCGAGCGCCGGGGTGGCTGGCGAGTGCCTGAGGTAAAAGCGTCCGGGAACTGCTTCCGCCAGGCGGGGCCGGAGACGGCTGTGTCCCGGGCAGTGGCTGTGTCCCGGGCACTGGCTGTGTCCCGGGCACTGGCTGTGTCCCGGGCAGTGGCTGTGTCCCGGGCACTGGCTGTGTCCCGGGCACTGGCTGTGTCCCGGGCACTGGCTGTGTGCTGGGCACTGGCTGTGTCCCGGGCACCGGCTGTGTCCCGGGGCCTGGCGGGGGCCCC